>JARFNZ010123612.1:0-11985 GCA_031763405.1 Balanus nubilus
CTAAATTCTGCCGGCTACCCGGAATTTCCCGATCGGACGGTAGAGGTCAGGACCTGCGCAACAAGCTCTGCGTAGCGCGGGTTCTGATCTCGCAAATCCGGCCATTCAAAATGTTTGGACTAAATTTATTATAAAAAAAGCATTGACATGGTTGTATGCTTTGAACATGGTTGAACGCAGCAACAATATAAATCTGAAGCACACTTAGGTGAAAAGAAACAATGTGCAACTTCATTACTTGCCAAGTTTCTAGGTCAAGGTATGGGTATTGAAACAGTGCAACAGATTTTCCAAGCTAGCATGGGCTAGACTTATGGCCAAAGAATAGCATTTCATAACATTGAAATGACTTGACTGATACACAAAAACTTGTGGAATAAAGGCTCAATCATACTCCCAAAGTTTCTTTTAGGCATCTACCTATTTGTCCCAAATACTAACGATATTGTTCTCACCGCACCGAGCATGATAGTGCGGGCGCCAACTGCTGCAGTCAGCAAAGGTGGCAAATCACAAATAAACGATCTCGGAAGCAACTTGCTTACATCACAGGAACAAGTGACTCAAGAAACATAGCTCCTCACAGTCATCAGATTCATACGAGTCCATCTCCCAATACAACCATACAGCCTGGATTGGTCGTTTTCGGACAATGTCAAAATTAATATCTGAACTTTAATCAGCTTCCTGATAAGCATAGAAAGAGCACCAGAAATTGTGTATCTGATATAAAGTTGGAAAAAATGGTCACCATAATCACCCAGTCACTCAGCCAAGGTTAAATCAAGTATACAGTTATGTATACAGCCTTGGCATAAGGTTTCCTTTATTGCAATTCATCACACCACTTAGTACTGTCATGCAAACTTCACCAATTTTCAACCCCCACTCACCATGGGTCTTACCAGTCACACCTCCAGTTGGCTCTAACCTCCACTAATCTCTTGATTATTTCCATGGCTGCTCCAACCCACAGACAGATATTGTCTGCATTACTCTAACCTGCTCCAATCTCCCCTAAGCTGCTGTGGGAGGAGTTGTGCTTTAAGTTAATTCAAAAGTTATTCAAGTTGACAGATAGGATAGCAATTTCAATCTCCCATAGTCGAGTCCTTTGAAAGGTCTAAACTACCAAAATAAACTTTAAATTTGTTGAAGATCAGATAACTGATTATCTTGAATGAAATGTGCTGTAGTTTAAATTTAAGTTTGGGTATTGGCGTTAATCCCCGCAGCTTTTCATCAACGCCATGTCATATTATAAAACAAAATGAATGGGTATAAAACAAACATGGATGCACAATTCTTCACGCACACCATGCGATAAAATGTCGTGCAGTAGAACCATGTACAATCACGCCGACTGGTTTCCAAGCAAGTATGTTGTAAGGGCCACTTTAAAAGATGTGCTTATGTTGTAGACTACACAAAACTGGTCATGTGCTTTAACACCACTATAAGGCACTAAACCAGCTGCTTCCTACCAGCCTCGGTTTGTATCCTTGGCAATCTGAAACGATGGGTGTTTCGTATATCATAACCATGATCTGACGCGCCGACCAACGTACGTGCTTTGTCGTTCGGGTGCCCAGGATATATGATAGCGCTTGTTTCGGCCGCTTTTCACACTAGTACAAAAATTTAGCACCGGCAGTCGGCGCTGTTCGGTGGCTCCGCAGGTGCCGTAAATTGACGGGCCGTAGCGCAGCGTCGATACGACCGGAGAGGTTACGACTGGTATGACAGCAAAAGTGGGCAATACATGTTTCGCGTGGTTTAGGGCCAATAATGTTCCGGTGCCTTTCCGGACGACATGGCTCGCATGGTCGCAATATGTCAAGTTGTCTGTGACGACATCAAAGTTGTTCACTGTGGTAGACTCGTCCACCGCGGTGCCGGCAAACCTGACACTCACTGGCGGCATGTTCCTCAGCATCTGACGTGTGCCGAACACTATCAGTTGACTCTTGGAAGCGTCCACTTTCATGTTGGCGCAAAACCATGCATGCAGTTTTGACAGTGCATGTTCCATTGTCGGTAAACTACGCAGAGTCGCCTTTTTTTGCCAGACACTAGGAGCTGCGTATTGTCGGCAAACTGCACAGCAGTGACGTCAGGCATATGCAAGCACATGCCGTTTGCGAATATAACGGACAATAGACAGCTGAGAGATCCACCTTGATAAATACCGGAAGCGATGGGCAGCGATTTTGAGAAAGTGCATGAGCCGTCGGAGAGGTAATGACGGATTCATGTAGTCTGAATAGATAACATCGGAACATTTTGAGAGGTGGAGCAGCACGATAATTGATATCTCTCCGCTGTCCATTGCTCTGTATACTGTATCCGTTATCACAGACAAGGTAGTCTCGGTTGATCGGTATGCCGTGCGTCCGCAAATAAATGATTTACGTTAACATATTTAACAATCTGACCTTGAACAACACGTTTACATATCTTAATGATTTCAGGAAGCATTGATATCGGTATATTTATATTATTACCGGCCTATTCAAAACACAGCTGCCAACTTGGCTATCTCAACTCAAAACTAATGTTAGGGTGGGACAGCCCCTTACATGTCAAACCACCATATTTCAACTTATATCAGGTTACTTCGGGTTGACGTTTTGAGATGTGGCACTGGCAGGGCCATCCATTGACGTACCTCAGGTCGATGGCGTGTATTTCGCTTAAATGGGTTCAAATGTTTGATGTGTACTAGGCTTTATGGGCAAAATCAAATTGCCGCAAATGATCTAGAAGTCATGCGACCTTAAACACCAATAAAACAGGAAATGGCACTAACAGAGGACATATCATTGGTGAGCAGCTGTTACAAAAATTACAACAGTACCTTCTGTTTCAGGCAGCATGGCTGATGCTGGTGATGCTACCACCAAGGAGGAGAAGAATAAGGTATACACTCGTGATGCTTTCTTTTTCGATAACTTTAACTTGTTCTGTGCATGGGGGAAACTTAATTTGTATCTCAATTCTCATATGCGTGATTTGTCATTTTGCTTTCTGAACCCGCGCCGTGCCGGGAGGGTGCGTTTAGACGCCATCCCCTCTAAGTTTTTTTCGGTGATAGCGGAAATACGGTAGCGCTGGGCGCCGCCGTTTTTTAGACCGTCAGGTCATTTAAGGTCACGTCACCAGGTCACGTGACCCACCTAAAAAAAGTTTGGAGTCATGCCACAACCACAGTTTTTGAATGGTCATTTTCAAAGTTTCAGGATTACATAATGGTACAGTTAACTAAATTGTATACCTCGGATTTTTGTATATCGGTGACCTGAGGTCAGGTCAATTTCGTGACCTCCCCATTATAAGTCAATGGGGAAAAATTAAAATATCCTTTTCAGAGGAAACCCATCAGATCAGTACCATTCTTCCAGCATCATGTCTCCTTAGGCCATTATTGATTACCTAGATGCAAATTGTGATTCGTCACCCATTTAAAGGTCATCTGAGGTCACCCGAGGTCACCAACACTTTGCTAACAACTTAAATTACTCTCGGTTGATATAGGTCAGATAGAAGCGCGAACATGGCACCAATGTGTTTGACTAGTCAAGACGCATCGAATCACATGCAACATGACCCAACGTGACCTACTTGGGTCACCAGGTGACCTTGACCCGAGGCCAAATTTTGAAACGACCTTTTAAGGTAGTCATTTATATATTTTGATGCGCCTTGACGAGAAACGCGATTGTGTCCAAATAAATGTTCTACCGTCAATGCCTCAAAAGTTATTTGCGAATGACCGTTTTCTCAGAAAACAGCCATTTTGACCTTTGGTGACCTTTGGAGCCTTAACTATTGTCCTGAGGTTGAATCTGTTGACATGTTCGCGAAAGAGTATTTCTGCTGTTTCTGTTTCTGTTTCTGCTGAAAGATCTTTCTGCTGTTTTTTCTTTCTTTCTTCCATAGTTCCCGAGATAATGAAGTCACTTATCCATTCCAAAAATTCCAAAAAAGTCAATATTTTGGAAACTTTGATCTTTGATGACCTCTGGTGACCTCAATATTGACCTGAGCGAAAAATGCCCGAAGTAGATTCGAAATCATTTTTGACGAGCTTTCGATCGCCGTTTTCCGTTTTGCTCTATGTTTTTAGAAGCTAAGATGAGTCGAGATGAGATGAGAGGGGGCGTCGAAACGCACCCCCCCCCCCCCCGCGGCACGAGGCGGGTGGCGCCGAGCACCGGCACGGCTCGGGTTAAAAGAAAGAATGAATGACTGGTAATCTGCGCAGGTACGCAGTCGTAGTACCCCAAAAAGAGTACCCCCCAAAAAAACTCAAACCTGGTAATTTACACCAGTACGCTGCTGTTATGCCTTGCACAGTTGTTCGGTACTGTCCCCTGACATGGTCTTTGCTGGTAGGATGCGCCTGGAGGAGATGAACACATCAACCTGAAGGTCATGGGACAAGACGGCTCCTCTGTCTTCTTCAAGATTAAGCGGCGCACTCCTTTCCGGAAGCTGATGACTGCCTACTGTAATCGTGTGGTGAGCATATATTCCACCACTGTCATACTGACCATTCAGACTATTCAGATAATTGGGGCCTAAAGGGATGAATGGATGTGGATGCAAAGTGCTAGCAAGTAGAAGCTCTTTGGTTAATAAAAGATTGTATGCAGGTTCGCAATAATATTGTTAATCATTGTGTGTCATCGTTGGCCCAAATGGTGGATGGATGTTTGGTTTTGTTGCTTTCCAGTCACATTTATTCCCGCAGGATACTTGACAGTTGTTCGATAGCTTAAAGCCTTACAAATGTTCAGTGTATGCTACAGAATACAAATATTTACAGCATCTGCTGCATAGAACACATATATACAGCAAATGCTATAGTTGTTGCAGAGTATAGTTATCATATATACATCTACATGCAGAATATAGCTGCTGTACGTGGATATTTGTCAGCATTGAGCAATGGCATGCCACTATCTGTGCGTATGCCATTATCAGTCCATTTATCTGTGATTGCGACTGAAGCTGTGGCTATGGCTCTTCCTGTGACGATGTCATTGACTGTTTTTAAGTGTTGAATCTCACCTTGTTTGCGCGTCTGTCGCTGTCAGAACATGTCACTGCACGCGGTGCGGTTCCGGTTCGACGGCGAGCCGGTGAGGGAGGTGGACACGCCCGAGACCATGTCGATGGAGGACGGCGACGCCATCGAGGTGTTCCAGCAGCAGACCGGCGGCTCGTCACCGTCGCTCCCCCAGCTGCCGCAGCGGACCGCAGCCGGCGCGTGAGCCGCGCCTGTGGCGGCGCCGCCCGCCGCGCGGAGAACTCACACGCCTGAGCGCCGTCACTGGCGGCCGCGACCCGTTTCGAGTGTTCGCCTTACGTCGCGATCCATCATCAGGTCCGCGCGGGGACAGTGACGCTGGACAGCGGGCGGACGGTGCCCGGGACGTCGAGGACGGCTGGTGGGCGCCGCGGACGGGGTGTTACAGTGGTGAACTCGGGAGGTGGGCTGGAGGACTGTGCTGTGAGGCGGCAGCCGCGCTCGCTGCCGGCCGGTGTCGTTCTTCAATTGCGCGTGTTCTTGAATTGCTCGTGGTTTGCGTGAGGAATCAACTGCGGTATATCGACATGGCTCTGTGCAGACGGTGTGATGTGAACTGCCGTAAGGGACAGACATTACTGACGGTATCCCTGTGGTCAAGCCTTTCGTCTCAATTTTTCACTACTATGTACCTACCAGGGTCCATGGAGCTTCTTCCAGCCTTTTTAGTTTGCAGCCGTCCCGGGGCACTGGAGTCCCTTGCTGTTTGTTCTTTACAGGCCGCCGTTTTCTGGCCGGTTGTTCCCATCAAGTTGACCCGTTGCGTGCCCACCTAACTCGGGGCGGGACAAGGTATCCGTTTTAGCACTGGAGATTCAGCCCATGGACCGAGTGGTAGCTGCCATATATGCTGGGTCAGCTGGGATTGAGTGCAGCCAGGTCGCTGGACTGGGGGATTCAGTGTATTCATCGGGGGAACGGACTGTGCCGTCTGGAGGTCCGGGATCGAATAGTGTCATCGCTCACCCAGTCACCCATCATCCAGTGACGCCCGCCTTCGGAGGCATGCGGGACATGTTCATCGTGTGTTTTGCGTCAGGCGCAGAATGAATATACGTTTATACTGTTGCTGCCTTGCCTTTAACAGGAGTGGAACCGTTGACTAGTTCAACAGGGACCCTCCGCGCCTACTCTTGTCTTCATCACTTTCACGAGACAGGACGGCTGGGCGGACACTGCTTTTCGGCGGCAATTTGTCGTGCGTTTGATTAACCCCATGAGACGTCAGGTATTGTCATTTCATGCAATGGGTTATTTTCTTCAAGAAACAAGTATTGGCTATTGAGGTTGGGCATTTGGGTATTGTAGTGTGTGACTTATCAGGGAGGCCTGCTAGAATGCAAGACGAAAAAGACAAACACATTCTAGAACGTCCACCCCCTTAGGTGGACGCACTTTATTGAGACATCATCACGATGACTGAGACACATCGCGCCTCAGATTGAGCCGTGATAAGCGCGTTCGAGTCTGAATGGTTGGCCGACCGGCCGTCTGGTGGTCGAGTGAAGGGACTGCAGCTAGTCCCGCCCTTGGCTCCGCCTATTCTGGGCGACCTGACGAATGCAAAGGTGATTCCGGGCAAATGACAACCCGACTTGTGTTCGGCTGCAGTAATGGGCTCGGGTTATTATCGTCCCTGTCTCGGCTCTTCGGGTCCAGCCTGAACTACTGGGGCGCGCTGTCTCCGCATGTTTCAGCTGAGATGCAACTTGCACCGTTCGCGTAAATGAAATTGCGATATTTTAGTCGCGTAAATGTTTAGCGACTGATATGTAGTCTAGTTATCCCTGAAAGTCAATTTCACGCTGTGGGGGGGGGGGGGGGGGTGTCGGACAATTATGCGCCAGGGTATCAAATTTTAATTTTAGGCGGAAATGTCCCTTTAAAACGGGACCCGAAAAGCTCAGGTAGGCACGGAAGCAACCAAAGTACGTTGATTCATCCGAACATAAGTATAGTGACAACATGTGCATGATAATTGAGGAAGACAGAAAAGGCACGGACAATGCGCAATACACAACCCGAGAGTAATTTACCTTCAGTTTTGCATCATCCAAACCCTCCAGCTGTCTTTCGCCGTGTCTGAAGAATCCATGGCCATCATCACATCAATGCACATCATGTTTTCACTTGTGGGTTGTAGTAAAACCGGGTGGTCCAGACAAAAGTGGACCCAGCAATATGTTAATAACAATTTATATATTTGGTTAATTACGCCTAACGATACTGTATCGGAAAGCCAATGAAACGGCATACAAGATGCCATCACTGCAAGCCACTTCAGTGTATTCCAGTGGCTCGTAGTCAGTCTCAAACCGGGAGCTCCGATTGAGCCCTCGCGCTCAATGGCCAGCGGAAGCCGAACTTGGTGGAGATGCTCTGCGGTTCAGTCGACCAATGCGACATTGTTTTGCTCCATCTCCTGACTGATATTATCATTCAAGGTCTCTCGATGCCGATCTCCATCAGGATATGGTCAAGAAGAGTGTCGGGTAGGTTGTTTTGTGCTTTGCGGAATCGATTCATTGCAAATGTACGCCCGGGCCCTGCAAATGCAACTGCTCTGATTTTCCTTGGTGGTCCGGAAGGGCCCCAAAGAGATTTTCATTTCAACAAAGCATCCAGAAAACACGAAAAGTATCGTTGTAAACTGAATCTCGATCACTATTTCTAATCTTGCTGAGACATTAGTCAAAACACTGGCAGCCTGCCGAGTTTAAAAAAAAATGAACAACGAACACTGTCCTCAGGCGAAGCCAGCCAAACCGGCAATTAAAATTGGAGTGACTGCGCTGAGAGGCGCCCGTTTTCTCAACAATCGGCTCAACACAGCCCAAAACGATCCACCCGATGCCATTCATACGTTATCGGCATCAGCAGACATTCTTGATGACATGTGGTGGAGCAAGACAACGTCGTAATGGTTGATCGAACCGCAGAACGTCTCCAGCAAGTTCGGCTTCCGCTGGTCATTGAGCGCGAGGGTTTAATCGGAGCTCCTGGTTTGAGACAGACCATGAGCCACTGAAATACACTGAAGTGGCTTCCAGTGATGGAATCTTGTTTGCCGTTTCATTGGCTTTCCAATGCAGTATCGTTAGACATAATACACCAAATATGTCAATTGTTACTAAGAAATTACCGGGTCCACTTTTGCCGGGACCACCCTGTAACAACGAGTGCATCAGTGCGTGCCGCCTTTCGTTCCGAACCCAAATACTTAAACGCAGCTAGGTGCCTATCCGATGTCTCCGCCTCGTTATTGTGCTTGATTTAAGGTCATTTAAAACCTTCATAGGTTGGAGTAGGGCTGTTCTAGGCTACGTCTATTTTCATTGAATGACGATGGAGTCGTTTGGAAATCGTTAGGCGGCATCTCTGTAGCACCAAAGGCCGACACACCTCACACAATCAGTGCAGCAGTACTGTGATTTGTAATTTGCAGACAACACAATGTCCGGCGGCTGAAAGTGATAGAGGCCGGCAGCGCGAAACACAACCACCAAGACGAACATGACTATTTCTTGACGCAAACACAATATAATGCCGACATAATTCTGTTCTAATTATTCATGTACAGGGGCCTGAGCACTTTGGTCCATGAATAAAATGCCCTTTATTCCCGTCGCCCTTCTCAGAAGGGCTAATAAGTTCACACGCACGCAAAAGTTCGCACGCTTCATAATATCGGCACTCGATTAATCATCATCCGGCCAGGTAAACAAAACAAACGACACGCACGTAATCACAAGAAAAGCCAGTTCACATGAAGACCGCAGTCAGTTCAGGTGATCGCCCGGCTGGTTCCTCTTAGCCTCTGGTTTCCTCTGGTGTTGCACAAAATACATCAAGTGCTATACACTCCATACACTGTCAGATATCTGCGTTTCTACAGGAACTCCGCCAGTTTCGGCGATCGTCGGACGGCGCCTATCGGCCGCCGGGTGAACTAAAACTAGTCGGCGGCGCCGCTGAGTGTCGCCCCTAGCTGTCGTCGGCGGGTGCGTCGCCGGCCTGGACAGTCGGCGACTTGACACGGCGGTGGACGCCGGGGATCGGCGACTCGGACGACTCCCTGGCCCTTGACGGCTCCTGGAGAGGGCACACGAACCGGTCACACGATAGCTGCTACGGTGACGGGGTGGTATGGCCGAGGGTTTACCCATCTTGGGTTGTGTGAGAAATTCGAGTACGTAACGCTCGACTTCTGTTGTTATTTAGAGTTTTGGGGCGCACCGACCGCAGAGGCCAATTGCGCCCAAAGCTCGACTTCAGCGTGTCATTCGAACACTTGGAATGTCCGTTGTTCAGCTGTTGGTGTATGTTGTAAACGTCTAGGTGGTGTATGTTGTAACATGAGACCTGAAAAAAAACATTTCAAGACCTTTGCCAGTCCCATTATCAGACGGCAAATAGCTGCTGTTACTAGTCCTGTTTCACGCAGCACGCCCCCCCCCCCCCCCCTCCGATGTGGCCACCCTCCTCCCCAGCGCCCTATGTCAGAGACTGACCGGGTGTTCGTGGCGGGCGGCGGGAGGCGGCACCAGCGGCAGGTCCGGGCCGCCGCCGTAGATGGCCTTCAGGTAGACCCACAGCTCGGCCGGCAGCTGGACGTGGTCCGAGCCGGGACGCACCTAACGCCACAGAGAGAGAGAGAGAGACATTCAGTCAGATGGAGCGGTCACAGTCGCTACAAACAACACAAACACAGGCAGAGATGACACTCACAACATGGTTGGTCGGCGAAATCACTCGGCTACAGAATCAAAGTAGTCGCCGCTGTTAACAACACGGCAAGAGATGTAATCAAAGCCCTTTAAATTTAGAATGCTGCACAAGATACACAACCCTGTTTTATACATATTCAAGACGGTAATGATGGGGCACAAGCGAAAGAAAGAAAAGACCGCCGGAGTGGGGCGACTGAGTGCGGCTCTGACCTGCGGCACACCGGCGCGCGTGACGGCGATGTTGGCGTTGTCGATCATTCCCGGCGGCTCCATGTCCCGTCCCCTGGCCCAGGCCTCCCAGCGGCGGTACCAGGCTGCCGAGAGCGCGGCGGCCGGCGGCGCGCCGCTGCCCTGCAGCTGTCGGAAGTCGGACAGCTCGCGGGCCTGCCGCTGCAGCAGGGCGTCCCACTCGGCACGGCACGGGCCGCACTCGAACAGCGCGTTGGCCACGGGTCCGCCGCCGAGCGCAGCGTGCAGATACTCCCAGCCGGCCTGTGGCAGCCGGACGCAGGCGGCGTCGGCCGGCACCGCCAGGCCGGGCAGCAGGCCGCCGTGCCGGCACAGGAAGTCGCTGTTGTCGATGGCGCCGGGCTCGGCGAACGTGTTGAAGCGGCTGATCCACTGGCGGGAGACGTAGTACGGCAGCAGAGAGGGGTCCGCCCGCGCCCGCCGGATCAGCTCCGTCGCCCGCTGTCGCCGCTGGCTGGCAGCTTCACAGGACTTCCTACGGGGTGGCAGTAAGAACAAAGCTTAGAATCAGCGGTACCAGCTTGGTTAGCAACTCAGAAGTCCGACCACAGCCTTAGACAGCGGGTGAGTTTCTCTTACGGTAAGGACAAAAGGGCGACAGGGAAATTCAATGGACAGGAAAACGCGGACGCGATGCGCGAGTGAACAAAAAAATATGTAGTAAAACTTTCGAATCGATTCGTAGATTTTACTGTTCAGGAAACATAAAGGCGCATCAGATTTCCACATTTAAATGCTACTCCAGGAATCCGTCATGCCCGGACGGTGTACCACGTTCTACGAAAATAAGTCCAGAGTTGGTAAATGAACGAACTGACTAAAACATGTCCGGTCCCTTGTATTCGACTTTGGCTCTTTGAATCCTGACAAAGCGCTGCATGCAACGTTCACCGACACGGCTCTGACTTTGGAACCGTAAGCCTGCATACAGTGACGATCACCAGGATAACTACAGATCGCGTGACGGATAATCCCCCGTCCACGAAGAACGGACAACTGCAGTCGCCACATCACCACCGAACGGTAGGAAAGCTGGCGACTTAACGAGACCCTATCCACGGCACACATAGCAATATACATATGTCTTTCACCATCATCATCTCGGTGAGTTTTAACTCCCCCTCTCCCATCCCCAACCACGAGCTTGAAAAGCAGCCCACATGCGGTACCCACCTGTAAAAGAGAACGTAGGCTTGACAGGATGCCACTGTGTCAGCGCCGACCTCGGTGACGTACTGGTCATCATACTCGTACCAGGCGCCGGAGGGCTCGTTGAGCGCGTAGGCGGTGTAGTGTCCGGCTCCGGCAGTGCCGTGGTGGCAGATCACGGCCGCCAGGTCATACTCAGTCACCTGACTGGTGCTCTGCTTGTGCAGGAACGGCGCCATGTCCAGACCCTCGAGGGGGAACTCCACCTGCGTACCCAGCTTGGTGGAGAAGACCAGCTCGTGCCGGAACCTCTTCAGGTGAACGGTGAGCACCTCGGGCAGCTCCAGCACGCGGCACACCTTAAGGCCGTTACGGAGCTTCTTGCAGCCACCGCAGCTGTACATGTTGTCGCCCTTCAGCTCGTCAGAGGAGAAAAACGACGCCAGGCAGTCGTGCAGCGAGACGCTCGGTCCGGAGAACCAGGAGGCTAGCCACGACCAGAGCCACGGCCCCCACGCCTGACGCGCGCTCAACTGGACGCAGGTCGAGCCCCGGCCGCCGGCCGCCTGCGCGTGCAGCGCCGTCAGGTGCTCGCGACTCGGGATGGCCAGCGACAGGTCCTGGAACGTCTCGCGCGTGGCCGACACGCCGTTGCAGGTCAGACACTGCACCGAAGAGAGGATACGGCCGTCGAACACGTCAGAGACTACGCTGCGGTAGCGGAGCCGGCGGCCGGGCCGCGGCGCGCCGGACGGCGGCGACACG
>JARFNZ010123623.1:0-11601 GCA_031763405.1 Balanus nubilus
CCAGAGCAGCGCGACCAAACTCAGCCAAAACACTTCCAATTAAGAGGGGAAGGTACCGTTAGAGTACATCTCTCCTATTAAGCACAGGTGAAGGTCAAGCTAGGGTCACGAAAGGTCACCATCTACAAAAGTAATTGGAAATCGTGTGACGCATGTTATCTGGTTGATTTCAGACATATAATTCAATGGTAGCAATGATTTTGACATTTGACCTTAAGGTCAGGTCAAAGAAGGTCAAATTTTGAAACTTTCCTTTATTAATATTAAACACTTATATCTGATAGAGTTTTGTCTCAGGATTCCAATGATGTAATTTGTTTTTGCGTAAGTAAAAAAAGTAAAAAACGCAATTAAAAAATGACGTCATCCAAGGGTATACTTATTGCAATACTATAAAGGTATACTTAAGTAACATCTTTATCTGGGGGTCAAAAATACAGATATTGGCTTTTTAATTTGGCATGCGGATAGGTTAGAGGTGCTTCCCTAACATATATTCCTGTTTTTTAAATTCTGAAATTTTGGATTTTGTAGGATTTTTTTTTTTTTTTGCGGCCCAAAAAGCTAAATTTTGACAATCCGAGATAGCAATGTTGTAGAGAATGTAATTTCCCGTCTTTTGGCGGGGCTTATTTGCAATTTGCTTAAAAACGCGAAGTTTTAAGACCGTTCAAACAATAGTCGATTTTTGACCCAAAATGGCGTGACATGACGTCACTAAAACGTTATTTTCTTAACAACAAAATCCGACCGACTTCGCTGAAATTTTACGAGAAGATGTCAAATTGATGCGTGATAAGGTACTGCAAGTTTGACGTCGATATCTGGCGTCGTTTATAAGTTATTTAGAAAATCCGGGAGGGGGGCAGATTCAGCCCCCCCCCCACACCCCACACCCAGCGGGGCGCGGGTTAATTGTGAAAACGGTGAAGACAGTGTGCCGAGAAATCTGGGTACCTAAAAACAACTTAACTACATCAAAAGAGAAGGAAGACAGAATCAAGACAAGACAGACAAGACAGACCAAGACAGACATCACAGAAGGAAGAACTAACAAACTATAATACTTGAACACAATTCAAATTACTCAAATCGGTAATGCGTCGCGAAACAAGAGAAATCCTATAATATTATAAAACGAAAACAAGATAAAAACCTTCGAAAACCATAAAACATCATTCGAGTCAATCACATCACAAGGTCCGTCTCCAAAGTCATCAAAATCGTCAAGAAGGCTGAAAGTTCCAGAAACTCGGTTGCATCAGCTCACAACCCCCTTTTGAATCCATCACAGCGCACGGCCAGCGTGCGTGACGCGCGGCGTGCTCTGCCGCCTTCCGGTAAACATTCGGCACTCTAGTCAACACCTGGCGAGCGATAACTCGCCCGAGGCTCAACAAACACCCTCAGTGGCGTCATACTGCACTGTAGCCAGTGTAACCGGCGGCCGGGTGACATCGTGATCATCGCCCATCGGCATCTGCTGCGAGACGAGACGCGATCAGTTAAATGGAAGTGTCACAGAGGGCGGAACAAACCGCATAGCAAACAGGGCAGTCTAAATAATCGGCAGGGCCAGGGTTCAGTCGTCTGATCTCCGATGGGGGGGGGGGGGGGGGGTTAAGGCCCCCCCCCCCCCAAGCCAGGACCGCAATACAACCAAGGCTCCTGGAGTATATGACTAGTATATAGTAAACCAGTAAGACGCCGTTGTTGGTGATGAACGAGCGAGCGCGAAATAAATGTTTGTACTTACTACTTACTATTTATGATTCGGCTGTTTTTTTGCGGGGTTAGACGTTCTTAAGATGCAAAATACTGGTGTGCACGTACGCATGTGCAGATGCACTCCCCGACTTATGAAAAACTCGTGCAAATGGGCCCCTAACGACACACCGAATTTGAACACAATCGACCCAGTTACTCCTGAGATATAGAGTAGGGATGTGCACGTGTAGATGCACCCCATCCCGGGCTTGTGTAAAGCTCGTAGCTAATGGGTTCCTAACCACTCCCTAAATCTGAACACAATCGGCCCCGACGTTCCTGAGATATATAATAGGGGTGAGGACGTGCGCATGCGCAGAGGCACCCAACCCATGACTTATGGAAAGGTTGCAGTTGATGGGTCCCTAGCCACACATCAAATTTAAAATACAATCGGCCCAGCCATTGCGGAGTTCTTGTGAGAAAACTATTTCCGACACCCCTCACGTGGCACGTGCCACGTACCGTGGTGAGCACCAACGCATGGTTGGAGCTTTTCGGGAAAAGTTGATGGGGCAAAATGTCATGCTGGCTGATTGTTTTGCACAGCTAGTCGAAAACTGACAATTTTAACGCCAAGAAACCTTCAAGTTTGATAGTAATGTTTTGTTTTTGTAGACAATGATCATTTTTTAGCACAAACAAAACTTTAAATCTGACAAAACTTGGTGAGGCAAAGCAAAAAATTGGTGGAGAAGAACTCAAAGTTAGTGGGGCGGTTGCCCCACCAACTGTATAGG
Organism: Balanus nubilus; assembly: GCA_031763405.1. Taxonomy (NCBI): domain Eukaryota; kingdom Metazoa; phylum Arthropoda; class Thecostraca; order Balanomorpha; family Balanidae; genus Balanus; species Balanus nubilus. Next base: position 2,508 of record JARFNZ010123623.1, read on the forward strand.
AAACTCCACCCGTGCACCAACGTGAATCGGCACTGGTCTCATCTAGGGTAGGGGGGAATGGGGCCACTCAGCAAAGAAGACCGCTTGTCCGTTTGTCAAAGAAGACGCGAGGTTGCAGAGATATAAGCCTCTCAAAACCGTCGGTATGGGCCGGGCCGCTTATACTCAGATTTGTCCTATATACCACGAAAGAACTCGCTTTGCGCTTCGATCTCGCTCGCAATGAACCAAGTACCTAGAGTATAGATGCAACCAGCCGCACAACTAGAGAGCAAATTCTCTTAAACGCTGGAGTGCAAAATAGAAAAACCTGGCACCCGCCACCTGCCAGACGGATACCCGTCATCGTCAGGGCCCGTCAGCCAGGCCCGCCCGGCGGCTGTCGGCCCGAGCTGAATTCGGCAGTCTTGAAACGGACCGTCGTGCTCCAAATAACGACACAGGATTGGCGCAAACGATTCTATGCATGTCAGCAAATTTTCTACCACAAGGGCGGCGCTGTACGCAATGTCACAACGTCGGCGATCGCCGCCATTGGCAATAATGCATACAGATTAAGATAGATAACTGTAGTAAGTAGTAACTACAGTTACTACAGTTATATATGGAAAGAATAACCTTATGCTCATGATATGTATTGAAAGTTGTAAAAAAAAATAAAAAATAAACATATTTTCAACCTTGGGTCTTCTTCAGTGGAGTGAAAATATATTAGAGTGGAGTGGAGTTTCAACCTTCAGTCTACTTCAGTTGAATCCACTGAAGAAGCCCCCAAGGTTGAACACATAATCTTTTAACAACTTTCAACACATATTATGAACATATAGTTATTCCATCTTATCTCAATCCATATCTTAATAATAATGTTCAAAATAACGTTTCAGAGTAATAAATAATGCACAAATGTTGATATTTATACATTCTGGTGATATGCGTTGTACCGATATTTAGAGAAAGGAGGGAGAGTCACAATATGGTATCCTGACCATTTAAAGGTAAACATTGTAAGTGGGCATTAAAAAAGTTACAAGCAGCAAAGTTACATTTGTGGCTTATGGCAACATTTGCACTGGCATCACGTTTAAGCTAGTGTTTTATGCTGTCCATTATTTTCCCAGTTTTTTTCAACATGTGGACATCGGATATCAACTAACATTTATCTGCAAGCGATGCACGACATAACTGACGGAATGAAAACAGTTTCCTTCAACCCGGGATAACAGTGCTTCTCAGTACATAAATTAATTGCGACGTCCGGCAGCGGACGCTATGACGTCACTGAGTATCCTGCGGGTGTGGCGTGTGCCGGTCAAACACCCCTTGCTGCGGTCTCTGACCGCTTCAGCCGCCCAGGCCACCTCCGGATCTTAGTCCGTTCGGTGCCGAGACCCAGCTGGTTTGGCGCAGTCCGGGCCCCGGCCCAGGGTGCATACCTAGGACAAACAGTAATATATCTGAAGCAGATGCCTACCTAGGTCATTCGCCTTTCGCGTTAGAAATATGACAGTCTTCATCAGATATCTGCTCATATTGCAACACGTATGCAACTGATCTGGCTCGCAGGTCAAGAGCGACACCATTCAAGACAGCGTGTTCTATAAGCCCCAATACAAGTCGAAAGTTGTGTAAAACTGTTCTAGAACATGCTTCCTCCGCCTTCTCGTCTGCCAAAAAATGCCGCGTAGATAGAGAGGTTCAAGACCATTCGCAGAAACTGCCGCGCCCCTCCAGGCCAAGTGAGACAACGCCAGACACGAGTGGGCCCCTTGTGACCGACAAGGGCCCCACTCGGACAACAAAGCGACCGACTGTCTTCCATGAACGGAAGGAACTAACGTGCACGAGCCATAAGCCACAGACCAGCTGGTCATGGGCGCGCGCCTGTCCGCGAAACTGAAGGATATGATCACTCAAAAAGTTATTTTTTTAAGGAAACAGGCGTCCGTTCTGCTTGTGGTAAGCAAGTCACAAGACATGACCATGATGCGTGAGCCCGTGACACGCAGAATCCGTGATACAGATACAGGACAATCCGCTTTGCATGGACTGGTGCTGAGCGGACACGTTATGTGTAAGTTAATGATGCAGATACCCTGCGACTGCGAGGCGCAGATCTCGTGATGCGCAAGCCCAGTGATGCGGAGATGTGGTGATGCAGACTTCATTGAAAGGTCTCATTTAGTTCCGTTCGGCAACAAGCACTGCTTAGCTGGATGGACTCTTGGGGAGACGGCGAATGACATTCGATGAAACCGACCAGATTGTCTGTCTGCTTGTTATGAGATGTGCATATTAACACTTACAAGTGCGTTTCATTTTTGTACCGTTTTAACACGTGCCCCGTTGGGATCTCCAGCCAAACGCGCCCCACTGGAAGGGGGAGGGGGTAAATTTTATCCCTCCATTCCTATCTCCCGAACCAATAGTCACAGCGAGGCGCGCAAGGCGGCAGTCGGACGCTCTCAATGAAGCTCCTTAGAAAGATCATATTTCAGGTCGAGGTCAGGTCAAAGTTAAAAATAATGTGTTTTGAAATAGTTGCTGCAGAGAACAGATTCACAGACTATCAAAGGCAGCGAATTTAAACTCAGTCAAAACGCTTACAAGACACTGATATCATAAAAGGTCACTATGTGCAAAAGTTATATGAAAGCCGTGTCGCACGTGGTATAGACAACTTCCGACGCAGATTTTGATGGTTACGGTCATTTTGTCATCTGATCCCATTTCAAGTGAGAGTTAGGTCAAGGTCAGGCCAAAAAGATCAAATTTTAAAATGAATATTAAGTACCTACAAAAAAAATGGCATCAGATTGGATGCTTACTAGAGACATTGGTGGGTCAAAAGTAAAGATATTAATGTGAACTTTGGCATGGCGATCGCTCATAGGTAGTTCTTTTACATACATATTCAATATTCTAATAACTTCAACATTTTGAACTTTGCGGCCATTTAAAAAACATCCTGGGGTCAAAAACCAATAATTCAAAAAATCAAACATAGCCATTTTGAAGATTATAAGTATGTAGAGAAATAACCTTATGCTCATGGTATATATTAATTAAAGATGAAATATATTAATGTAATTTTGTATTCCTATTTCATTTTTAATATATACATATCATGAGCATAAGGTTATTTCTCCCCATACTTATAAGAATCATCATGCTCAAATATGTCAATGCTCACATACAACCATTTTTAAGAGAACGCAATTTCCTTTCTTTTGACGGTTTTTGTTTGCAATTTGCTTTAAAACTCGATGTTTTATGAGCGATCAAACACTTGTCGATTTGAACATAATGTCACTAAAACGTATTTTCTCAAAAACTTACAGATTAATTTAGCAGATAAAGTTAAATTAGAAAAAATTAGAACGGAAAGTAATACTCCAAACGTCTGGACTCTTTCAGTCCCAACTCCTTCAGTATCATGTCATCTTAGGTCCTTTTTGATGACCAAGGTGTAATTTTTGGTCAGTGACCTTCTGAAACGTCAGTCAAGGCCATCCGAGGTCACGCACATCTTTTTATCAAAACTCCTGACCGGATAAAGGTAGGGACTCGTAACCGGTGAGTGTTTTTTTTTTCGTCAATACATTTGTTGTTTTTTCGTCAATACATCGATATATTTCGAGGTTTCTGTATGTAACATGACCTTGGCCTTGACCTTGACCTGAGGTCAAAATATGGGATTGATCTGAACATGTCAAGGTTGGTATAATTCGAACCGTCTTGGCGAGAGAAACGCGATGGTGTAAAACTGTTGCCGTATCTCGTTTGGGTAAAAAGTTGTTTACCAACAAAGTTTTGCTGAAAAAAAACTCAATAATTGATGACCTCTGGAGCCTAAACTACTGACCTGAGGTCAAATCTGATGGCATCTCCGCGAAACAGCGATTCAAGGGTTTTCTCCTGATGATCTCGGCTTCCCCCTAGCTACCACAGTTTTCGATATATTTCGAGGTTTTTGGAGCGAAGTCCTAATATGGCAAATTTGACCTCGTTTAACCTCATCTGACCTTGAAGATATTGACATAAGGACACTAAAATTTCGCAAAACAGTTGTCTATGGCCCTTCCTTCCCCTAATTTGTTGTATATCTCTTAAGGGAGCCGAGCTCCGAGGGGAGGGTGAATGAGCCCCTCCACCCGTTTTTTTAATTTTTGTCATGCCTACAGTAATAGGGTTAATGTAGACGACGCTAAACGTCACACCTCACATAAAGCATGTGAAAAGTTATGTATCCACGCAGCAATAGGAATTAAGTGATACTTATTAAGGGATTTCATCAGTCGTATACGATTGTTGGAACTTCGAACGCAACGTCCACTTCAAGGTGACCTGAGCCAATAAAGGGACAGGAGACGCAAGCATTTGTGAACCGACATCGTCAGGCATTGCAAAAAGAACACCAGACAAAATAGACATTTAGGCAACCTTATAAGCCCACAGCAACTAACAGATGCTCCACTTGAGGTTTGTCCACCGTCAATCATATGGGACAGTTTGGTTATCATTGCAAAACATCATCAGCATAACAGCATTTTGTTGATAAACAACAACCAAGTGCACAGAAACCCCGGATTCCTCATTGCAATATCCCTTAACCGGGAGACTCCGCTTCCGGCGGTACATTTCAACGTCACGCATTAACACGCATATAAGCGTCGTTAATTATCCTGTGTGCGGCGGCGGTGTGTCGTCAGCCCACCAACACCGCCACAGGCCGAGGAGACGCGTCTGCCCAGTCTGGGTCCGGCAGTTTACGATGTTTTCTCCGTCCACCCTCGATACTGTGACGTCAGTACCCTCGATACTGTGACGTCAGTTGACGCAAGTCGTCCGCGTCAAGACTGGAGGCTGGGCGCCAGCAGGCGGCAGAGGCTTCTGGTTGATACGCTAGCCGTACATGTGCGCCGGGGGTGGTCACGAGAGCGGTTTACAGAAAAAGAAGGTGAGCGTTGTCTAAATATTTAGAGTTGCAATATTGCATTTAGCCATGGTCTGTGACGTGACAAACTTGTTGAAATTTATTTTTTGAAGAAGTAGTTGATGCAAGTATAAGGTTGCTGTATTGTGACATCTAGCTTACATTTTTCAAACATGATCAGACATCAAATGATGATTTATTGCACAGAATGTGCAAAGAAACCACAAAGCACATTGATATCAGAGACTAAAAGAGATGTCAAGAACTAATATACGAAGTAGAAAAATAACGGTAAACATCGATGATCGAACAATAATTTGTAAACGAAAGGATACTCGATACTCTTTTAAAAACAAACTTGCCACAACCATAATTTACGCTTACATAAAAATACAGCGATCCCATCCTACCGGCCAAAGGCACAAATAACGCAGTCATTAGCTGCCGAATCACGGCATCCGCCACTACAACTACGGCAACTTATACTTTCCATTCTGTGGTACTATATATCGAGCCAACGCTGCGTTTTCCCCCTCGCCTGCCAGGTATTCAATAACGCCACATCAATAAATGTAGCACACTCAACGTTAGGAATAAAAAAACAAAGTAAAAAAAAAACGCAAACTTAGGATGCAATATGAAAACGAAATTCAGCACAAAACTGAAGCTAGAAAGTAACTATGAATTGCAGAAAGTCTTACTAACCTGTGACTTGATATCTAATCCCGACCAAAATGACTTTTTTACATCGGGTAGGTACGAATAACTGAATACCGTTGTGAATTAATATCAGTTATCTGTTGTCACTTGCCGTACATGGACAAAGTGTGCCAAGTTCAGAAAATCAAGCAATAGCAAAATAGCAGTATGGTTCAGCGTGCTTCACTACGTTTTGCTTCACCGCGTTCCGTATGGTAATAGACAATTTAACTTTGCATCCCTTTAGAATACACACACACACACCCGCTTCCTTTAGGACATCCCACGATAAAAGGCGCGCCCAAAAAAGTGCCCAATAACGTCCAACTTAAAATATACTATAATCTACCCCAGCGTGGTGCGGCGTCACGCCCCACGGGGGGCCTGTCACCTCCAGCGACACTCGGTGACACTCGGTGACAGTCGGTGACACTCGGTGACACTCGGTGACACCCGTCGACACTCGGTGACACTCGGTGACACCCGTTGACACTCGGTGACACTCGGTGACACCCGGTGACACTCGGTGACACTAGTTGACACTCGGTGACACCCGGTGACACTCGGTGACACCCGGTGACACTCGGTGACACTCGGTGACACTCGGTGACACTCGGTGACACCCGGTGACACTCGGTGACACCCGGCGACACTCGGTGACACTCGGTGACACTCGGTGACACCCGGTGACACCCGGTAACACCCGGTGGCACCCGGTGACACTCTGTGACATCCGGCGACACTCGGTGACACACCCGGTGACACCCGGCCGGTGATTGAAGCCAGACGACACAGCAGGCCAGTCAAGCCGGCCACTCTCCGCAGTCAGCACGTCCCTCACCACCGCAACGACCTAGTGTCCACCCGTACACCCGTACACCCGTCCGTCTGTCCGGAGAGCGATACAGAAACTAGCCGCTGTACTGGGTGGGGTGTGACCCAAGTCTGAACAAAGATTAACCGAGGACCCCCACGGTCGCAAAGTCGCAAAGTCTTGTGTTTGCATGTGGACAGGTCGAGACCGGTGACGTACAGCACACTACTGGATGGCTGGGCTATTACAGTATGTTTTAGTAAGTATTATAGTAAGTGCGTAAGAGTGATACAATGTTGGAAGGTCTCTCGATCGGGTATACTCGTAGGTATGAGGAACCGACGAGGAAAGCATAATGACCCGTCCTTCAGAAGAATAGAATAATTTTTAAAAAGGCTAACAGCAACCGTAATGAAGCGTCTTCGACATCAGCTGTTACATTCAGCCGTTGGTATAGATATCTTGAAGAGTTGGCCAAATATAATCATGTTCAGCTAATAAATGTAAAAGTCCTATGCAAGTCTACATATATGCACATTGGTAGTAAAAGGTTGCGTAGAACATATGAATTACCGTACTCAGCCATTTGTAGGGCGAAAGCCACCATAGAACCATCAGGAATCATTGCATCCCATCACACATTTCAAGAGGTCCGTGTCCAAGGCAGGCGTAGCGATAACCTCACGAGGCACGAGTCAACTGTTTTGCGCGAGACGGAAGTGCACAGGTCGCATCATTGTTCGTGGTGTCACGAGAAACAAGATCCAGAAGGAACCAGACACGGCTTGACATAGAACGGAAAATGTCAGTTTACGCCTCATGGTGTCAGCGGTCGAGAGCTGATTGGTCAGTATTTACATCCGAAGCACGTCTGGCTGGTGCAGAAATATTAACAAATTAGGTAACCGTGCAATACAGCAACGGGATAAACAACTCGATGCAAAATGTTAGTTCAAGTGTATTCATTGCTCTCATTGGCTGAATAATGCTCTATTGGCTGAAGAATATTGATACTGATACCGATCTTCTGATACTGAATATTGATACTGATCTTCCTAACTCGCGCCCCCAAAATCTATCTAGGGGGGGGGGGAATCTACCCCCCCCCCCCCCGGTACATAACTATAAACGGTGGCGCGTAGCACCGCCGTTTTTTTAGTGCTCACCTATAATTCTATATAACATCATTATGTTAAAATTTTGACCTTGGTGACGAGGACAGGTTAATGTATGTACAGGCATGTAAAAATAATAACTGAGTAAGTTTGCGGTTGTGCCGCGACCACATATTTGGACGATCGGTCTCAAACTTCAGGATTCCAAACGGCATAAATACTTACAATTTCTATGTCTCGGAATTTTCGTATCGTTGCACCGAGGTGAGGTCAATTTTGTGACCTCCTAATATATATCAATGGGGGAAAATTCAGATCCCTCCCATTCGGAGGATACGCGTCAGATCAGTCTAATTCTTTCAGGATCATGTCTTCTTAGGCCATTTATGATTTATCAGTTGCAATTTTTGAACAGTGACCCCCAGCAAGGTCACCCAAGGTCACCCGAGGTCATGGACATTATTGTCAAGAACTCTCGATAGGGTGGGTTTAGAGAAGTAGAGCCGACATAAGATGCCAACGTGTTTGCTTTGTCAAGACGCATCCACTCATATGCAACATGACACAAGGCAACATGACCTGTGTGGGTCGTCACGTGACCTTGGGCTGAGGCCAAATTTTGAAGTTGACCTCACAAACCACCATGTATATGCTTCGAAACGCCTTGACGAGGACACGATGGTGCCCCAATTATTGTTGTATATTTATTAGGTTAGAAGTTATTCGCGAAAAAAACTTCCCTAGAAAGCATCCAGTCATTCTGACCTATGATGATATCTGGTGTCAAAATTACTGATCTGAGCTTAAACCTGACGACAATACTGCGATAGAGAATTTCAAGAGATTGCTTCTCCGTTTCTTCCCGAGATATCTCGGGCTTTTGGAGCAAAGTCTTAAAATGACAAATTTGACCTCATTTGACCTTGAAGATATCAACAAAGGGTCACAAAAATGACACGTAAAAGAGTTCCCAAAAAGTCCTACCTACCAAAATATGGTTACTCTAGCTCTTATGGTAACCGATATTGAGCGGGGGGGGGCAATATCTACCCCTTTCCTTCAGTGCGCATTATTATCCGACCCCCCCCCCCCCCCAAGATGTGTGTTAAAGCATGGTTAAATAAAATTTCGTCCTGTCAAGAGCTCTATTAGCTCTAAAATTACCTACGACTGAGTTCATTAAGCACACCAAATATCATGCAAAAAAATCAACCACCGCATATGGATTACATCCTTCAGCCGGTTCAAACACCATGTCAATAGCAAAACCATCTCCAACGTCCCAAACATGGGCGTATCCACCACTGGGGAAAGTTGGGAAACTTTCTCCACCAGCATTTTGACCCTTGAAATCTACTGGGGAATTATGCAGTAAAAAGTAAGTCCATGGGCTTATCCACCACTGGGGAGCGTTGGGATACTTTTCGTTTTCCCTGAGCTTTTAACATTATGTCTATGGGCGTTGCATGGAAAGACTCGAGTTGAACATTGTCGTGGGGGGGGGGGGGGGGGGGGGGGGGGGGGGGGGGGGGG
>JARFNZ010123634.1:0-11983 GCA_031763405.1 Balanus nubilus
AAGTGCAGTCATGCAGGCGGCGCCAAGAAAGACGAATCCACTTCCGACGTCTCATACTATACGCTTAGGGACAGACTACGAACACGTCAAGAACGGAATGGAAGTGGTAAGGGAACAGAAAACTATTTTTACTATTTGCAAATTAAAATAGTCAAGAAATTGGTATTTTAAATATCAAATGAAATAGTTCTGAAATGTGCTATTTGAAGCAGAAAATAGAACAGTATTTACTATTTGAAATAGTATTTCAAAAAGTTCGATTTCAAATATTGCCCACTCCTGGTCATCAGAAGTGTTTAAGCAGAATAGTGAGACTGATTGGAAAATATTTTTGTGGTAGAGAACGAAAAATTGATAAATGTCATGTAACTATCCACTGAGTATATCCGTAAAGCTCTTTACCACGTTCTTCTTGAATAAATGCACTGCACTGGTTTTCGGGGAATTTCCTTGATGATCGGTGGGGTAGGTACACGAAGAGAGGTGTTTGGATATTCCCTGGCGGCACAGTGAAGATATTTTATCTTCTTTTGATGTGTCTACTTCATGAGTGTGGTTAGCCTTTAACCCTGTTCCCTGGGGGGCGCAGATTTCCCCCCCCCCCCGCAGTGGTTTTTCGATTGGCGCTCCCAAACCGATAGGCCTAATGTTTCGAAACCTTGGACTCTTCCTAGAATTGAATGATGAGTGTTGTGGGAAAAATTCCGAGCCTATGCGCAATACCAAATTAAACAATCATAAGATTTTAAGCAATTTAATCAAGATATAACACATATTTTGGCAACAAACCCAAAAATACAATTTAAAAAAATCACTACAATTCCCGACAAATCTCTAACAGTTGCAATTTTTCCCGTGAATACGCCTTTGGTTTTTACTGTTACGAATTCAGGTTTTGATATGCTAAAGACCAATATGTTGAAAGCTCAAAACACTTCTTCCCATAAAAATCGGTCAAAAAACATTATCAAAATGACCTTTCAAAAATACTTAAAAACGGCAATTTTTTGGCCACTCAACTCCCTATTTTGGCAAAAAAAATACATTTTTGACTTGTATGTGAAGACCTCGTCATAGCGCATCAAATAGCGTTTGTTTTATCGAAATCGGTCGGGTAGATCTTGAGATCGTTAGGTGGGCAGAATCCGCCCGCTCTCCCCCCCCCCCCCCCCTTCGCAGGTTAACGTAATCCTGGCAGCCCGCAGGGAATAGGGTTAATACATCCTGGATATCATTGACCGTACTTATTTAGTTTGATCTTTTTTACTTCTGAGGATGTGGTTCGTCCATGGTCTCATCATTTTCGGTAAACCATCTGTTCATTACCAGTTGGGGACGGTATCCCACACGGCTTTGAAATAAAAAGAACATTTGGCCAGGCACGCTCCTTCAAACACAAACATTTATGTTAGCATCGCATAAGGCATACTTAAGTGCGCTGTCCTAGTCAGACTCTTAGACTTCTGTACTTCAACAGCCTCCCAAAACATAATCATAGCATTGAGGAAGATATATTTGGATAATGACTTAGGATGCTTAAGTACAATAAACAAGTATATGAATGTTCTGCATGCACACATGTCTTTCCTTATAAGTAATACGAGTAGCTGGACTTAGGTCCAGTCCTCATCGCGCCCGTCAGATACCATATGCAGGCGAAATGGAAAATCACCCCTATATCGATAGTTCGGGTTGTTTTTCAATGGAAATTCCATTCAAAGAAAAGTGTTATTTCTATCATCGAACAACTACCTTCGGTGACCACTCCGTACACCGCCGCGTTTGGAGGGAACGGACGTAACATGTATGTACATACCTTTGTGTCGCAAGGGAGACATTCTTATCAGTTATATGTCGGTTTTATTTGTCTAGCGTGTGGGTAAATAAATTATGGAACAAAAAACAATCAGCCAGCGTAATGCTGGCCCCGTGGTCCTCAGCGTAATATAGGCCCTCTTCAGTTGGTCGAATGGCTTAAAAACTCCATTAGTGTATGACTGAAGACCATGCGTCATTGCTGCACACTGCACCATGAACATGCTATAGTTCACTAATATATTTGATAGCAGCTGATGATCACTAACAAATCTGTTAGTGCCGCCTGTAGGGCACTAACAGCATGTATCCTGAGTGCGACCATGTATCTTGAGATTCGATATTTCATTTGGGCAAGTGGTCGAAGTCATACACTAAATCGTCTAGTGGAATCGCGCTTAAAAAAACACACACACACTTTGTGACATCGACTTCGTCTCGGTCACGAACTCAAAACTGGTACAAGTGGCGCTATTTGAGAAAACAAACACTTCGAGGTACGGTGGGGTGCAACCCTTAGTTTAATAGTGATTTACGTTGCTTGCCGACATGACCTGGCAAAATAACTTTAATTTTATATACTCTTTAGCCTCGTTTCGAAAAGCATTGCCAGCTCCAATTAAGTGGAAACCCCTTACATTCCCTTTAAATGAAAACTGCAAACGATTTCCTTCTATCATGCAGCTGAAAGACCGTGTTCTCTAGCGACACGTGTTTACCTGGTATTGGCAGCCAGGGTTCGACTCGCTTTGGCGCTCGTCACATACTTTTGACTGATGGCATGCAGCCGCTGTCAACGGCCTCACTCAAGGTCAGCTGACGTCAGTGAGTGTTGGGGGCCATGTCCAGGTACGTCGGGAACTTCCGTCTCAAAATTCTGCCGGTCAATTGGAATTGCACGATCAGGCGGTAGGGGTCAGGGCCAGTGCAACAAGTTCTACTTTTGAGGGTCCTGACTCCTCATCTCACCCCGGAAATCCGCCCATAAAAACGTTCGGACTAAATGAACAAATGGATATAAACACCACCGTATTTCATATATTTTGTAACGCAATTATTATCGGAGACTTCAAAATCTGTCATTACAAACGTGTGCTTACGAATGTGACACTTAGGTAATCAGAGATGAAAAATGATATATTTTGTTAGGAGAAAAGGATGTATTTTGGTGAAATGGTGCAAGTTGTCATGCTAATGGTAAAGGATGTGTACAATTAAGATAGTGATGGTGTGGACAACTTGGCAAGCGGAAACTTTCATACCAAGACCGCGCCTTGCCTGTGTTCAAAACAGCAAGTCACAAATCATGCACATTTTTCATCTGCAGCACTGTCATTCATGCATGTATATAGTAATTTGTCAACTCACGCTGTGACATTTCCGCTTTGCAGCCGCTGGCCTGTGACACCCTCCATGTCACATGTTTGGCGAGCAAATAGAGCGGCGGCGGAAGGATTACGATGCATTCCGACAACTTCGTGGGAGATCGGGGACGGTGCACAACCGACAACTGCCAACCGCTTTCTACTGGAGATTGACAAATAACCAGCAATTATGTGTGAAACCACTACAGACCGAATGGGAAGATGGATTGGAGGAAAATGTGCTGACAGACGCTTTGTCTGGAATCGTCATGATGTTGAAGGTATGCATGATGAAATAGCAGGTTGTATTTGTATTGTTAAATGACATTGTCGTAAATAAATGAAGAGCAATTATTTTCTACAATCTAAATTGTGGTGTTTCTTCAATCCTAATTTTACCGACTTCCTTACACTTACGAATCTTCACACAGCTGAGCGTTCTTTTGCACTAAAAAATCGTCCCAGGAGCTACTCCGCTTCGTAGGAGCCAGTTGAATGAGCACGTGAACTCACTCTTCACCGGGCGCGGCACGCCTTTTCCAGTCGGGAGATTGACGGGACCGATACCCCGTCGGACGAATCAGTGCGGTCGGCGGCTCCGGCGAGCTGGCAGCGCCGACTACCTATCTGGACACCTGTCCATGGGGAATCAGCCGCGATAAATCCGCAGCGATAGCGGCTTAGCCAGCTCAAACCGACGCGCTGCGCCGCTGCGATGAGGCGGAGTCTACAGCAGAGGGTGTCAGATACGCTCGCAAAGTTACGCCAGAGGAGAGAGACGGTGAAGATTACGCTCGCACAAGTTTGAGTTGCCAGGTCGTAACGAAGGCTATCCAGAGGATGTTTCCAGCTTTCTGCGGCAGGTGTTACTTAGAGACGGGTTTCACTGTAGCGAGATAGAAGCTGCCTGGGAAGTAGGAGCGCCAGGCTGCGACTACCTGCGACTACCTGAACATGCGAGACTACCTGAAGGCTTGGGTTGGCTTGCAGCCAATGTGGGCTGCCGTGGTAGCCATGCCTTCGCCGCCCGACCCGAGCAGCATTTAACCACACGTTATGAACTGCGGGACGTTACTTGCAGTTTGTCCGTATCCTCAGTGTCGGCAGCCGACGCGTTTGTTGACGGATGCGTTCTCGTGAACGTGGGCATTTGAGGCCATTAATTTCACGGCGTCCAGAATTAAGTTTGGTCGGGTGAAGTTCGCACTATGGGAACGGGCAGATGGAGCATATCAGCTAAATTGGCGCTGTCCTAAGTAATTGTTTGTGATGCCTTTGTCCCATGCCGTGACAAACGACGGGTGCATTTGGTCTGCATTGACAGTTCTTTTCTGCGCCAAAGGTCCCACGCCTCGTGAGAAACTTTGTAAAAATGCCGTTGCATGGCGTGGCTGCTGCAACTTCATTTTGTATTGCTGTGGAAACGCTTCGATCGTTGCTTCCATTCTTTACTCACAATTTAAAAATTGACAAGGGAAATATGAATGGTTGGAATGTGAGACTACGAAGGTCGCTCAATATCCTATACCAGCCTCTAGTAACTCACTCATTGTCCTCGTTCGACATACATTAGAAGTGTAATCCGAAGGGGGACGAGGGTAAACATGTAGTATAATTATTGGAAACTCGTGTAATGGGTCGGTACTTGGCTAATAAACAAAGCAAACTGACATCCAGAACCAAAATCCAGCGTTTCGTAATTGCAATGTTTGTTTGAAGGAAAGAGCTTACTTTATAAAAAAAACAAAAAACAGGTGTATTACCTTGCCACCCCTCAAAAAGCGTGACGAACAATCGTAAGGAGACGAAAGCGCGTGCTATTAATAATTGAAAACGCTTCACTTGCTACCAGTTTATGCCGACGAGTGTCCCCCTGTCTATGGGGACTCCACTGCAGCAGTCTGCCGCGGCCGCGGGGAGGGGGGGGGCGTCTCCCGTCCCGTCGCCGTCACGCCGCCCGTCGCGCGCGACAGACATGGCGCGCCGCGGCGAGCGGCGGCGGTTCGACGCCAGCGACGATCGATTCTGCTCGCCAGTCGGGACGTCAAGCGACCGCCATCGACCGCGCCGAGCGCGCCTCTCATTTTTACGTGTCCCCTGCAGCTTTGCTTTGTCATCGTGCTGTAGCCTTCTGCCGGGCGATCCATCATCGGGCTTCCTCTCCCTGCTCTCCCCCTTTATCTGGTCGGCTCGTCGCTGCTTCCTCCCGCGGCGCCGCCCCGCGCCGGCCACGCGCGCGCGCCACCCGTCGCGTCGCCGGCGACGAATGCGCCGCACGTACACACAGCGGTGTGACACGCCATCCGTCATCCTCAATCGCCCCCTCAGATTCAATTGTTTTCAAACAATATAATTTCGCTAACTCTTTCATGGTATTTTACATTATTACAGCAATCAGAGTTCGGTGTTTTGGAGAATTTACGACGCCTTGGTACAATTTACGGCGGTAATAAATCTGCGAATGTCGTAAAAATTGAAACATGGTGCGAAATTATGAAGTGAAATCTGGCAACCCACGATAAATCAAGCGATGACAAAGTCCTCAAAAAGTCCTCAATCCGGAAAGTATCCATGACCCGGTCAGAGCGGGCGGCATTAAAATGCTGGAACTTTCCGAGCGTAAGCCATCTATCTTACGTTTTACCAGTCAACACTCCCGGCGGGTGAAAAATCGTCCGGCATTAGAAATACCCTCTCCACAGAAAAGTGAAATATCTCCATAGCGACGTTGACACCCGCCAATCCGAGTCCTCGCATCCGTTAACTGTACTTCCAAACGTAACGTATTTAAATACGGATATCGTTTATATTATTGCAGAAATAAAGGAATGTGCAACCAATAAACCACTTGTCTCCAAACTCGGCTGAACTCTATCACGTTTTTACGACTGAGCACAAACGCACGTGCGCCAGCACTGTTTACAAGTAGTCAGCGACCACGTGCTGCCAAGATTTATGACGGGTCTTAGGGGCATGGAAGGTAGAACCATCGAAGCGAGGTTACCGCCATCTATTGAGCATGTCGGGAAATCTTCGTTCAAAAGCTGTCCGCTCGCATGTGTGGCGCTAAGGTCGGGATGGCCTGGTTAGGTGAATACAGATCTAAAGGCCACTTTTGCAGGCATCCTCCAGCGCCATGCACGGCGCACGCCAAGGGTAGATGTTTCACCAGCAAAGAAGCAAAAGGAATCCAGTCACGGTGGTCCGCTCAGTTTACTCGAGGTCATTGACGGCTGAAGTGGGCTTGTGCGGAAGACTGTCCAAGTGGGCTGGAGACGGCCCAAGCTCACACAAAGTTGGATGGGCTTGCCCCCCCCCCCCCTCCCACTTTGGCTTGATGCCCATGGTATGATACCTACTTTGAGCGATTTTACTCACCTCAGCCCCCTCAACTTGTTTGAAGAAGCTACACCCCTGGTCATCGTTCATTTGGTACACAGACAGCTGGGTACGCCGACGTACCAGTTATGACAGAGCACCCAGCAAAGACAAACTAAATCATTACAACCGACCTACGCCTTTGCATACCCAACGATCCAAAAGGACACTGGGTGTCTTTGGCTCACTTGTTCACCCAGCTGAGCATCGCAAACCTGCACGAGGGTGCCCCTAATGTAATTAAGGTCAAAGCATGTGTGAACAGTGGGCGCACATTCTTTCCGATTCGCCAACGTTGCACACGCACATAGGTCGTGAGAAGTCGGAAGACCAGTGGAACAAGGCACCGTGAAGTGCATATTTGTATCCAACAGGAAGCCTTTTGGGAAAATGTTTGGTGTTTTCTATCTATACCTATTTGTCTTGCCGTTTTCCTGTCCTGTATGCTGTAGTAAGATAAGCGCAGCCAGGTATCCTAAGTTCTCTTATCAAGATCATATATTCGCATTTTATGGCGCTAAAATTGTCAACGGTGAACAAATGTTGGCACATAAAACGTGTGTTGCTCCCTAGCTGCTTGCGTAAAAAGCCACATCGTTCAGCAAACGAGTTAAAGGGACATTGTCACCTAAAATACAAATTTGATATGTAATAGAGCCCGTCCCCATGGTTTTATCAGTTCAGTCCGTATGGAAAAGTCCGCCCTCAATCGTCTGCAGTCTGCATATAAAGATTGATTTTTGCACTAGTTAAAAAACCGTAGGTACTTTTCCTCACCAAACTGACTCTCAAGGTTAGAATCGCACCATCACTAATCACTACACGATATTTGAAGGAGGAATTTAATTCAGATTTTGAAGCGTACCGACACAAGAATGTTTGTATCACGTTTTCCGTTCGAAGTTGTATTGTCATCTACTTTTTAGGTGAACGCAGCCCTCTCTTTATCTTCGAAAAATATCAATCAGTACAATTCGCAGACGCTATGGCTAAGTGAAGTGCGCAATGTCTCAAACTGTGTCTCCGGTTTTCGACCAACTTTGGTCCATCCTCTGTGGCAAATTTGAATATTCTGTTTGGCAACACACACGAAATGTTAACAAACATTCAGCGGAAAACACTACCTGGCGCATGAAGTGCGCCAAATTTCATGCAATATTTATGGTGGCAGCCATCATGCCGAAATTACATAGTTTTTTTAGTTGGAGATGAGTCAAAAATCAGCTCCTTACATCTGTTGTTAGGTGATGCGGCTGCACGTTTGAGCCTTAACATCAGTAACACAAATTTCGTTACGCTGATTTTAATCGTGTTTACATAACCGCCAAAGGTGAGAATGTCCCTTCATGTAACACCGATGGGGACAGGTTCTTCCCAACCCGACCCGACATGTGCCGCATCGATTCCTTACCGAGAGCCTCTCATGATCTCATCAGCTTTTTATTCCTTCAGAGGACCTAACTTCTATAGCTGTCGGCTACAATATATTACCTGAATAGGCTTGCACATTAATGACGCATTGCGGAATCCCGACAAAGCAGGATAACACAATATCCATCCACAGAAATAACTTCAGTGAATAAAGAGATCGTTGTGTAGCAAGCTTCCCATCCGATATCACCCGGTTCAGCTGGAGGCACCGTGCGATGAAGGAAAACATTCAACTTCCCAACAAACAACCCTATCTTCCCCTACCAAACTCATCACCCTCGAAACAATCGGTCCTCCCCACCGCGCCGTCCTCCGCCGCCGGCCCGACCCTCCAGTCAGCTGGCGGCGGCCATTAATCTCGGTGACGTCACCGCGCCCATAACTCATCGTTTCGTCACTGGATGGCGGTAGCTGTCGGAAGGCGGCCTCGAATCAATCGTCGGTGCTGCTCTCGGCAGCTGGTCAGTTTAGGACGGATTTGAACGGTGACACTTGGTCATGGTGTTACTGTTGACCACCGTAGGACGAGTTGTATGGGAGGGTTTTGAGTTTTGGGCTTGTGGAGTCGTTCATTGCAATCAATTCCAATCATAAGCCAGCTTTCTTCATTACGGTCAAGTGCAGTCATGATCTAGCAGGGGTGTAGCTTTTCCGAGCAAGTTGAGGGGGCTGAGGTCAGAGAAAATCGCTCAAAGTACCATCAAAATCCTGAAGGATACGAATTTCTCCCCGGATTTGATCAGCTTTCTCGCAAAAGTTGGGGGCTCAAGCCCAAGTTGGGGGGCCCAAGCCCACCCAACTGAGTACGAAACTACACCACTGTGATCTAGTAATTGTTGTTAGCTGGTCCTATTTTCAAAGTGCCAACCAGGCCTCGAATAAATGACACAATGCGACAATGGACTGTACAGGCCTTCAGAAGTATTTTTAATTAAATTTCATTCATTCACATAAATCAACAACAAGTAAAGATATATACATGTTCTCTGTTTTGTGGTGTGGTGTCTACAGCCTGTTACAAGTTCAAAAGGCGGTACAGCAGCCTTTTCTTCGTTACGGCACAGTCTGCCTCGTATTTTAAATGTGTAACACCACAGTGCAGTCTCCGGATGGCACCCATTTTAGCCGTTCGTATAAATACGTAGACTGTGCCGCAAAACAAAGATGTTTTCCGGCACAGCATAACCGGTCATTTGTAGAAACTAACAGCATGTTACAGTCTCCGTGCCATATCCGTTACTAACTGTTTTGCAGCTACGTACTTGCACCCTCTAACATGCTTTTGCTAATGATTTTTTATGCGATCCTGAAAGGCGGGTATGTGGAAACTGCGGCCCTGCCTAGACCAGGGGCGGGCAAACTCCTGCCCGCGGGTCGGATCCCGACCGAGAAGGTCTGGATACGTCCTGCCCGCGGGTCGGATCCCGACCGAGAAGGTCTGGATACGTCCGGCCCACGGGTCGGATCCCGACCGAGAAGGTCTGGATACGTCCGGCCCGCGGGTCGGATCCGGACCGAGAATGTCTGGATACGTCCGGCCCGCGGCCTCGCTCGGTAACTCACGTTATAATCGGGCCTGTAATACCGCAAGAACCAAGACATATGGAGAAAAAAACTTCTAACAAAAAGTAACGTTAGCAAGCTACCGTTGGGTCATTTTGCTCAAGGAAACATTAGATGAGTAACACAAAATATATTTGATATTTCGTAACAAGCACTTAAGACAAAACATTAACATATCAGTTTTTATTTTATTTTTACGTTACACCATTAATTCCCGGTAAACCCTTAGTTTTTCCAACGCCGTCATCAAAAATTACTTTTGCGATTATAAAATAAATGTTGAACCTGGTAACAAATTTTCCTCACTTAGCTAAATTTTCTTCTCACCATCTTTCCTAATATCTAGGAGTTACCCTTCGAAAACTGAATGAGATGAGATCAGGAGACCGGAGGGGTGCCCGATCAGCGGCGATTTTTATTGTGCCTCTCTGCACATTTGAAAGGGCTGGTGTTTAGGCGATGTACCCAACTAATAAGAGTTTTGAAGGACCTTGCATGCATGGGTGGTGGCCCTGACTGCAGACGCAGGTGCTCAGTACTACATTTAACATTATCTTCGGGATTCCTTTGGGCATTGAAATGTCTATACACAAATCATCCAATCGGTTTTGTTGATGAAGGTTCGGCGTTTTTTGTCTTTGTTAATTTTTCACGCTTAAACTGACCAGCATTCCGTCCTAAAAAGATCAGCTAGCTTTCTAAACTACACTAGGTAACTACAATTCCTGACCTTGTTTGTGACGACACTACCTAATGATTTCTGTCGAGGCTTCCTCCGCATCATGCATTAACACTGGCGGATCCAAAACGATGATTTGGAGGCTCATGAGCGGTTGGGGGGGGGACCATTATGACCATTATATATGCCATTATACTGTATATACATTATTCATCTGGGGTGAAAAATAGAGCTATTGACTTGAAATTTAACATGTTGATCACTCATAAGTGGTTCTATGACAATAATTTCGTTTTTATTTTTATTTTTAGATCTCTAGATTTTGTGACCCTTCGAACTGGATGTTTTAAATCAATTTTTTTTTATTTTGGGGGTCAAAAACCAACAATTTGACAAATCCAAAAGGCCATTTTGTAGACAATGTCAAATTTCCTTCCTTTTGCCGCATTTCGTTTATAATGTTTGCAAATTGTTTTTAATCTTGATAATGTATGACCGTTCAACCATTCGTCGATTTTAGACCGAAAATTGCGTGACATGACGTCATTAAAACGCTATTTTCTCAAGAAGTTCTCGGTCAATTTTCTCAAATGTTCTACGATTGTGTCAAATTGATGTCAGATAAGGTCTAGAAAGTTTCGCGCTGATTTGTTGTTCCGTTTTGGAGTTATTAGGAAAGTTCGCTAGAGAGGGGGGGGGGGCGAAAAACGCCCCCCAGCCAATGGCGAGTTAAACGAACTAGAAATGGATGAAATATATGCGAGGATCATGTACCTATTTGTACTACATTTCAACAGAGATCAGAAAATAAAGTTAAATGAACTAGAAATGAATGAAATATATTGGTGTATCATACACTTTTTGACAGCATTTGCATCATTTTTCGAAAACTAGTATATCCGGTAACCAACCACAAATACGGATAAGTGGGGTCTGCTGATGTTGCCTCCTTTTGCTGGTGGAGGGGCAACAGGGCTCATATCACAGTCAGCCTCCTATTCCAATGCAGGGAGCAGGACCTTTACCATTTCAACTTACCACGACACCTCGTACATCAGTAGCATGACATTTCAAAGCATTGCGAGTCAGCACACCATTTTGTAACAAATAACATACATCCGCCGTTTCAAAGAGACCATCCACTTAGGGTTGCATTGCGCCGTCACACGGGGAACACCGTCCGGGCTGGGCGGTGTTCCCCATTCAGTAGAGTTAAATGACATTGCGTGTAATGTTATAACCGCGAACATCAGAAAATCACGGTCGCTGAATACCAGCACTAAATACATGTTCAAAAACACGACCGGCATCTTTTATTTCTGAAGATATAAATGCGAACAAATACAGATTTCTTATAATTTAGTCTCAGATTTTAAATTTACCATTATGTAGCGCATGCAAATTGTTTTTTTCTCGGATGAACTCACTCATATTACGCACATGGTGGCAAACGATTGCAAATGACCGGCAGCTACTTAGCTCCGCTTTTTCATTTACCAGATCCTGGCATGAGTGGTGTTCCCCAGTGGGCGGCGCTCCCCGGGTTTACCCCAGGGTTGGCATTTTTGCCGGCAAAATTAGTTGTTGCCATTTGCCTGTTTTAACGGTTTTTACCGGCAAAAAGTGTCAGAAAATGGCAAAAATTCAAACTGATATTTTGACTGTTTTTGGTGCTCCAAAAAGATAACTAAATGTTCCCAATCTCATCAGCTATCCATTTAAAACAACATTTAACATAATTAAAGGAAGTATT
>JARFNZ010123645.1:0-11981 GCA_031763405.1 Balanus nubilus
CTCCTCGGCCGTCGTATACAAACTCATCTGCGTGCTGATGAGCAGGAGATTCGCCGCGCTTTCTGGGCGCTCATTGTGGCGGCCGCCAGCCAGCGGCTCTCTCCTTCGTCTCTCGTCTCCTCAGTCTTGTCTCCCCCGTCTCTGGTCTCCCGTCTCTGGTCTCCCGTCTCTCGTCTCCTCCATCTCTCGTCTCCTCAGTCTCGTCTTCTCCGTATTCGCTCTGCTGGCGTCTCACACAGTGTTATTAGCGCCGCGTTTCGCGTCTTTAAGTGTCCCGGGCTTTCAGCTTCCTCCACAGAAATGGCAGGCGTTAATTGTTTTCGGCCCTTTTTCTGGGCCGCATCCTCCGGCTCACAGCGGTGTATGAGAGACGAACCTTTATCAGTGCACCCAGCAACGTAGGAACGTCATGAAAAATGATGTTTGCCCGTCGCTGTAGCTCAGTAGGGAGAGCGCTGGGCTTTCCGGTAGTGAGAGCCCAGGTTCGAGTCGCTTGGGCGCTCGCTGTCCGCTCCTGACTGGGATGGCCTGCGGTCGGTGGCAGCGGCTGCGCCTCAGGCCAGATGACGTCACTGAGCGGGGATCACCGGGGAGTGTGTGGATCACCGGCTATGTGGAGTACGTAAAACAGTCGGACTAAATTCTGCCGGCTTCCCGGTATTTCCCGATCGGACGAAAAAGTCAGGGCCTTCGCATCAAGCTCTGTTTAGCGTGGACTCTGACCTCGCAAATCCGTCCATTTAAAACGTTTGGACTAAATGTATATTAAAAGGGGATTGAAGTCAAACTCTTATCTCGTTATTTGAGAAACCACTTCGCGAGGATGATACGCGGATTTGTTTTTGTCAGCCATCAAAGTGAAATATTTTGGCTAAAGCTTCCACCCAGAAGTAGTGCCTGCAAAACACACCCGTCCCTCCTCCCGTTTCTGCGTCAGTGGTTCTACCGCCAACCAGACTCTGACCTAACACCCCTATCTGACCTGACCTGACCTGACCTTTCCCTCTGCTCTGCTCGGCAGGATTACGGGGCTGAATCGTCGGACAGCGATGCGGAGGCGGCGGCGGCGGCGCCGCGGCCGGCGCCCTCCCGCAAGAAGCGCCCGAGGGTAGAGATTGAGTACGAGTACGACGGGCCGTCCACCAGCAAGGTCAGGTCGTGATGGCCAGGCAACGCACAGTGGGCCTGCTCCGAGGCAACGCACAGTGGGCCTGCTCCGACGCTGTCCGAGCGAGATGCTGCTTTTAATAAATTGGTGTCCTGCGTGTGTGGTGTTTGAGGTGAACGGGAACGCGGCGGAAGTGAGCAGGATGGTAGAGGTTCGACGCAGATTAGATATTGGCGTGTGAGTGAAGGTGACTTATAATCGAGTCTTGTCCACATTTGTGCCTACATAATTCAGTTAGTAAATAATTGGTTAATCAGTGATACCAGCGAAATCTTAACGAAGCCCTATTCGTTTCTCTGTATTTCTCGAGACCCATAACAGTACCCTGTCAGCGGTGGTGGGCCCTAGAGCCATAGCGGTGTCAGCTGTGGTGGGCCCTGGGGCCTATAGCAGTGGCCTGTCAGCGGTGGTGGGCCCTTGGGCCATAGCAGTGGCCTGTCAGCGGTGGTGGGCCTGGAGCCATACATAGCAGTGGCATGTCTCGTTGTGGGACATGGAAACAAAAGGACGTAATTTGTATAATATTAAACCCAAAATTCAAGAATGGAACAACTCTTTCTGTCCATCACGTAAATACGAAGTAGCGTTAGCTCGTCTCAGAATGGTTCATACATTCTGAACCCGCGCCCCGCTGGGGGAAAACCAGACCCAAATGCAATCAATGTAATGAGTTAACCACATTCCCACAGCTTCTTCTTGGCTGCTCTAAATACCGTCTTAATCGTATTCCTCTCGTACAACTCGCATCCAATCTCGATCTTCCCTTGTCCCTCCCACTTCTGGGCAACGACCATCCTGCTCTTCTAGATTTATTGGCTACCTTCCTGGAAAACAGCAACCGTCTTACTATGTTCAGAGTGCGATTTGATGACGTTTTACCGTCGCCGGCGGACCATATTGAGTTTTTAGGCGTCTTGATCGATCAACATCTGACCATGGAAAGACAGACAGCCAATGCCGTAAAACGATGCTTTGGCATTCGTATTACACTGAAAAAGCTGAGCTTCACTCTCCCAAAAGCTACACTCACATTGGTACAAGCGCTTGTCTTCCCTCACCTAACGTACTGCTGCCGGCCTGGGCTCCGGTAAGCAGTTCCTGCAAGCGCGCGCGGCACACCACGATTTCTTTGCGTCAGCGTGTCGATAAAGTCATCAACTTTGCTAAGTGCGTTGCGACGAAAAAACGTAAATTCGACCTCATCGCAGAATCACATCAACTTCGCTGGTTACCGTTTGAAAAAGTAATTCAGTAGAGAGACTATCTGCTTATCCACCGACTGGTAAACAGAGAGGATGCACCCGACAATCTCAGGTCACTGGTGGAGTATCGAGCCGATGTGAGCGAGCGAGATACCCGTGCGTCCGTTGGCTCTGCCCTCCACACTCGGCGATGGAGACTAGAAGCAACACGCCGGTCCGTGTCGGTCCGCCCGATCCAAGCTTGAAACGGTCTCCCCGCTGATCTGCGGCGAGTGGTGGACGCGAGACAGTCTAAAAGTCGTGTTAGAACCGTGCTCGTCTCCCCGCCATAGGCCGAAGTCCGGTGACTCAAGGTGTTTTATTGCGTCTGGAGTGTTACCCATCAGTGTATGTGTGTCCCTATCCTCCATATCAGCCACCTGAGCTCTGTGTACTTCATATTCACGTAGCTTTTATCTGACACATTGTTTTTATCTTTACTCTTATGCTGTCACATTTCACGTCTGAGGATCCTAACGAGGGTATGTGCTTTTGTATCATGACATCGGCAACGACATACGATTATGTTTGACACTGGTGGTAAGCGCCAACTGTTTGTTTGGAGCCCACAACGATACGCAATAAATAAAAATAAATAAATGGGGAACATTATCCCCCTCACCGGCACAAAGGTGACTTCAGAGGTCCACCAGGGGCAGGGCGTGGGTTAAAGCACTGTGCATTGGTATCATCTTCATTCTTATAGCATGATATGTGTAAAGATTACAATAGCATGTGTCCAAAGATTAGACTCTTACGGTATCCATAACAATTTTGTATAGTGTTGTAATCAAACATGTGAAATATCAGTCGACATATATTTGAATTTATCCAGTTTTGATGGCATCCCTTTGTGTACTTTAATGTTCTGAGCTCCTCTCACCTGAATTCACATCACTAACATGAACTACTCATGTCATGCAACTTCTGCTATTTTTCAGATATTCAGGCCAACTATTTAGGTGAAGAAACATAAATAATGTTTAAGAAGGTCAAGAAGAAGCCTCTGAGGGAGAGAAGAGTTTCGTCTGACAGTGACGAGGCACCCCCTGAAGAAGAAGAGGAGCTGACCTTAGCGTAGGTGTCAGTCAATACTCTATAATGAGACACTCTGCATTGGTTGTTCCTCTTAGTCAACCCTTATGCATCAGAAATCACGCCATGGCCGCTTTTTTCACCGCTTTCCTGAGCCTCAAACATGTTGGCAGATGTTATTTTGTACATGGCATTAACAATATTTGAGTGATTTGATAGGACAGTGGTAAATTCCCGTAAACCGTGCTATAAGTCTCATAGATGGATGCTAAGCGTGGATGTCTCAAGCGTGGATGCTACCCCCCCCCCCCCTCCCCTACGATCCAGTCGGCTATTGGCGCATGCTGGAAATGTATGTGGCGCCTTGGTTAAACTTTTTAGATACCCATTACATTATCTCACGAAATTCCTCTTCACAGAGAAAAGCTGGAAGAGGCGCGGGAGATTCAGAAGCTGCGTAAAAAGGCAAGCGGAATCGATGTCGAAACGCTGGCTAAAGGAGACTTGAAAAAAGACGTGAAAAAGAAGGTAAGTGTTGTATCATTTTGGCGACACTAGGCATCGCGACCTCTGCAGGTTTATGTTCGTAAAAACATTGATGTTGATTTTGATCAACGATACCGACATCGATGTAAAAATTTAAAGCCGATTCAAAATAATGCAGACACGTTAACGTTGGCTGTGTACTACGTAGTTATTGTGTCCGTGTTATGCTTAGTTGTTGAGGGTATCACCTTTATTGTCATTTATGCAACTCAGTTACTATGTATTCGTGTGTTGGGTTCACGATTTCATCTTTCTCCTGCAGAACGACCCGTTCAAGAAGACGACTGGAGGCATGGTGGACCTGGCGGCCATTAAGAAGGCGGGAGCAGACGACACCGATGATGCTTACGACACCGGCATCGGCACCACCTTCTCAGCCGAGACCAACAAACGGGACGAAGACGCCGAAATGTGAGCCGAGTGCAGGGTACCGTGCCGAGTGCCGACTCGACCGGCAGGTGGACGAGACGTGAACAGTGACGTGACGAGACGTGACGAGACGTGACGAGACGTGACGAGACGTGACGAGACGTGACGAGACGTGACGAGACGTGACGTGAACAGTGAGGCTGGGCATCACGTCAACGTCAACGCGCTGACTTCGAAAACAATAGCAGGCGCCTTTGTCAATGACACTTGATTGTATGGCTGTGTAAATTTTATGATCGTGTTAAATGCGATGGAAATCAGCGGGAATCAACAAAATCTTGTGAAGTCTTGTTTTGAATCACTACGTTTCGTGTTATTCCCGTTCCCACACATATCTTGCAATACATGCTAACGGACTGACGCCCCATGTTGCAGGCAGAAGTACATTGAGACTGAGCTGCAGAAGCGGCGAGGCGTTCAGGAGAATGAGGATGACCAGCAGAACTCGTACCTGACCCCGGATCAGGTGGCGCTCATGGTAAACACAGACAGAGCTGGAGTCATCTTGCGTTGATAGTTATGCCTCTGTTAAGCCACCACTGTGGCCCGAGTGGCCGCACCGCCGGAGCTGGCTGCACTCAAGCAGAGCTTACCGCGCCCACCGATCCCGGCACGGCGCTGGGCTTGCTGATGCAAGTATGTGCACTCTGCAGCTGATGCTATAACTAGTTTTAGTCCAGGAATCCTTGCCTATAGCCGGTTATGTGACAAATGGCCTTCCTTGAAGCAGCAATATTCGAGGCACATCACGCCATTGTGTCTTGGACCATGTTTAGCTCAAGTAACACTACTTTTTCGTCCACAGGCGGTACCGGAACACTTGAGAAAGAGCTCCAACAAGAAGTCTGAAGAGATGCTCTCCAACCAGATGCTGAGCGGCATCCCCGAGATCGACCTGGGCATTGAGTAAGTGGACGGCTAACGCGCTGTGTAGCGTGTACTGATGGGCGCTGTGCTGGAGAGCGATCTGGGGACGCGGCATCTGGCACCAACACGGCGTGGTTAACAACGCGGCGTTTGGCACCAACACGGCGTGGTTAACAACGCGGCGTTTGGCACCATACGAGGTTTTTACGGATGTGTCGTGAGTACACCATCAGGGTTTCAGATTTTATAAATTTCCGAAATCTGTTAATAAGGTTATTTTTTACATGTTGTGAATAACGTATATGTGTTATATTTTTATATAATGAAATGCCTTAATGGTTAGTTACTAGATATGTCGAATGAGGTAGGTATTCGGTGAACTATAAAGAAACTGAAACTGTTCCAGTGATAACGAATCAGAACGAATCAATCGAGAAAACTGGGCTAACCTAAGGAAATGTAGCAATGTTTAAAGATCAGGGATCCACGCTCACCAAGATGCAAGGTCTGGGATCTTGCTGGGTTCTGGATCGTACATTGATTTTTGTCTAAGGATCCTGCAGATCTTGAAACCTGATAAGATAATTTTCTCCTGGATCTTGATCCCCAGAAGGCGTAATTATCAGACTCCCTCCACGTTGCATGTTAATATTAAACATGTTTTTATTCGACATAGCCAATGATGTCCATGAATTTAACTTATTTATTATTTTGATACGAATTCAGCGACGAGTATTGATTCGCTTTAAAGTGCGGAAGGTAAATCAGAGGAAGCGGTTCATGAAAATAACATCTGACGTTAAAATTTCTGGAATCTGTTGGTTTCAAAGTGTTTGGTCAAACCCTATGGGTTTGGCCATAGGGTTCCACAAACATTTCGGGAAGTAGTTCATTTGAGCCGAGGTGGCCTGACCCGAAAAGGTCTGTTATCAAAGCTCTAGCGGGATGTATGCTTTATGACCTGCTGGTGCCGGCCGCGCCGGCCTCCCTAGTAACCGAATTTTGGCTCGTCGGGGGGGAGGGGGAGGGCTGGATCTGCGCCTGGGAGTTTGCCCACCCATCCCCTACTTACATGTTAGACGAATACATGCTCAGGACCTTGTGGATAATGGATCTTTCTAGAGAATCGCAGCCTGTATCCTAGATCTATTTCTAGAGATCCACAGCCATGGATTTTGTAGATATTGGGTCCTATTTTAGGTCACGACGGAGAATCAATACATAATACCTACCACTAGTTACGATGTCACTGGTTACGTTCGTCCTGGTTCATTGGGTACGGGTTCAGTTGTCATTGGTTACGCTGGTCCCGATTTAGTGGATACCGGTTCAGTTGGCACTGGTTAAGTTGTCTTGGCCCAGCATTTCAGCTGCAACCAGTTCAGTTGTCCTGGTTCAGTTCTCGTTGGTTCCATTGTTACTGGTTCAGTTGGCACTGGTGCCGTTGACACGGGACCGTCGAAGCATTATTAAGACAAAACGCAAAGTTTATTCGTGTTTAGATTTGTAATAGATTTAATTAAATTTATATAGATACCTGGGGTCTCTTTACTGAGCCCATTAACTTCTTATTCCTTATTCCTTTTACCCCTTACCAACGCTGAAATTATGTATCACTCATCAATAATACTGTTGCCATATAATAGCCACGTTTACCCTGCAGCGCCAAATTGAAGAACATCGAAGCGACTGAGTCAGCCAAGATGAAACTGCTGCAGGACCAGATGAACAAGAAATCTGGGCCGTCCCACTTCGTCCCTACCAACATGGCTGTCAACTTCGTACAGCACAACAGATGTGAGTAACACTGAACACAGCCACACAGCCGACACATCAACCAGAAGACGCCGTTGTTGGCGATGAACAAGCGAGCGTGACGGAAGTGTATTTACTACTTGTGGTGCAGCTGGTATGTGGGGTAAGACGCGCCTGAGGTGTAAAATAGGGGTGTGCACGTACAAAGGCAACTCACCCGTGACTTGTGTAAAGCTGGTAGCCAATGGGTCCCTAACCACACACCAATTTGAACACTCTTGTGATAAAACTATTTCCAACACCCGTTGCCGTGGTGAATACTGGTGTGAGTCGGCACTGGTCTCGTACAGAGTGCTACTCGGCAAAGAACATCTTGTGAATGCTTTTGAATGCGTGTGCTTGTGAATCGGACGTACGGTTACAGAGATATAAGAACCTTGAAAGCGTCGGAGTATGGCCCGGGCCGCTCTGCTCATACTCAGGGTTTTCCCATATACTACGAAAAAAAACTATTCGCGCTCGCTCGTAATGAATATCTTAAATGTATATTTTGCTCCTTTGCTAAGTCACTCTTTGAATGAGGTGTTACTTTCTCCTGTTCACGGGATATATGTTCCTGTTCACTCCACGGGACATTTCTCAGCATTTAATTTCTCATGATCCCAAACGGAAATTAAAGTCATAAAATCTGATCAAACGTTAATTTGGATGTTTTTGCTGTGCATTTATAGGCCATTGGGTTTCCAAAAAACGACAACAAAACAGCTGAGGCAGACCCCTCAGATCGGCTTTTGTTTGCGCGTCTCCGCCATTTCCAGTAACCATGGCCCATCTCTGCCCCTCGCAGTCAGCATCAAGGAGCCGCTGCGGCAGAAGCGGCCCGAGCCGCGCACCGAGCCCAAGAAGGCCGTGCTGGTGGTGGGCGGGGTCAGGGAGGAAGAGGAGGACACCGAAGGGAAGAGGAAACAGGGCCAGGCCAGCGACGACCTGCTCTTCAACAAGTTCAAGAAGCAGTTCAGGCGGTGACGGCGCGGTGGTATTTGGCGTGAAGTGGATGATGGAATGGGTGGTATGGGGTGGCTGAGTGTGGGAGGGGGGGGGGGGGAATGGGGGAAGGCGGGGATAGTTGGTCGAGTGTTCTGTGTCTGATCCATCACCCTGTCGCCTGTGTCAGGAGCGGGACAATCATGTCTTCTGCTACGTCGTGTGAACATCGCACATGTGCTCTCATTTCATCTGTACACGAACGGTACGGGTATGCTTACCAGCCATGTACCGTCAAGCTTCAGCCCGCTTCATTGATCATCGCCAAGCATCTTCGTTGGTCGACGATCCATAGATACCACGAGTTGCGACTTGCACGTTATATTTTCAGATCAATAAATGGACGGAAGTATATGATCACATCTAGTCACGGAGCTATAGGCGCCTGATGGCTGGTTGTACTGGTCCGAGATCAGATCGGAGAGCAAGTGCAGAAACAAAGGATCTGTTCCAGCGCCCCCAACCGGGATAGGTTTTCACCCAGTCGGTTGAGGTTCAATATAGTGGAAAACAGGAGCACATAGATATTTCCGATGTAAACGGCATTGGCAGTGCGCCACTAATGTGTGACAGTGCGCCGCAGCTGCCAACAGGTAACGTTAACTTTCTCCCATCAACCTAAACCGCTCGCCGAGCGGTGGAGGTTCCGCTCATTCGGAAGAGGTTGCTGGGGGCTCAACCGCTTTTAGTTGAGGCGCGGGAACGACCGGTTGAAAAAATAAAGCATAAAGTCTCAACCCAATCCGATTGAGGGCGCTAGAACAGGCCCAAAGTGACGAACCAGGCCCCAGCTGGTTCGTCACTTCGTGAGAGAGGTGAGATTCTCACCTCTCACCTGAAGAGGTGAGAGGTGTTGACGGAGAGTGAACACCTATCCTCGGTGCGGAACACAGCTGAACACATTCGTACCGAGCCCATGAATTGCAACGAGTAGGACTGCCTCAGACATCTGGACACAAAGAACGAAATTCTAGCGGCTCTTATGTCGGACTATCACTAGACTCTACAATCAGTCCGCCGAGACTAAACGGAACGCCTGTTTCGCCAACCGAGGGTACCGCATTACAATTTGACGCAGCGGAGGTCAGCCGCGTGGGACCGTAATACTGACATTTGAGCGACGGTCTCGGCTCATCAAAATACATGCCCTCCCCTCTCTCTCTCTGTCAGGCACTTCGATCCGACGACGGGTGGTCCGTAGTACAGGAGATACATGCCCGCGACGCCGCTGGTACGGGCACAAGGTCAAGTCGTCACATGACGTACGCCTGGCCTCGTGGTACAAATGCTATCGCTATGCAGAAAACTATGCTACGGGAACAGCGTTCCGTCCGAAACTAGTGTCAAGGTGCTGTGCTGTGAGACCGAGATCGTTGTGATCACGACAGAATCATACAAGATCACCACTCGAGTCGGCCACAGCAGTGATCACACGCTGGAGATCACAGAGAGACGTACGGACGGAACAGAGGCCCACGTGGCACACAGACGTCCACCATGTGTACACAGAGCGTTCGATCGCCGCGGGAACGGCTGCGAGCGAGCCGTCACAGCTGACATTCCATGGCCGACACACGTGGAAATTATCGGACGGAATTCGCAGGTCACCAACCCGGAGGAAACGGGCGTTTGTATGGCGGGAGAATGGCTTTCAGCATGGAGGGCCCGACTGCCTCATTTCTAATCCTACGTTTAAACACCCGGAAGGCAGGACATGCTGCCCGGCCCAATATGCTTATCAGCGACATGCAAAATAGCGAAACTATACTTGTTAATTTGCTGGTTCTCTTTTGGAGGGAGAACACAATTATTATCCAGGTCCTAACTCACCACAGGTTCTTAAGAAGGTACAGCTACTATGAACGTCCGAAAATAAATCAATAACAAATGAAAAGGCATGAGTTAAAGGTTATCCCTTAACAGGAAATAATACACAATGAATAACAAAAAAATTAACGCATTCATCAAGTGAAAATGCCGTTGATGAATTCGCTTTACAGTTCGATGATAAGTTTAATCGGCGGGTCGAGCACCACAGCTTTCGGACACATCAGAACATCACGACTCACGAGAATACATAGAGGCTCAGATGCGTATCGTCATCCGTATTTTCAGACCGTATCGCGTCCATCACTTGGCTCGGTCGACCAGTTTGTTCAGATCATGCAGGACCAGAACCTATACCAGACACATGACTTCGTAGTGACTAGTATTGACAATGTTACACCATTCACATGACTATGTACTGACTAGCATCTGGAGTCGACCCGATGGCTGCATCCGCCCGGACTAGCATCTCGAGTCGCATCTGAACTGCATCCGCCTGGCTCCGGCCGGGTGTAGCCGTGTTTGGGTCACTGAGTTGCAGCTTAGCCGACTAGAGTCAGACTAGAGCAGCTTAGCAGATCTACCCACTTCAGAGTCAGGACAAAAGACCGCTTTACACAGACAAAAACTTCAGTGTTCGCCCGATCCCTCTGGCGGCCGTGCCCTCTGAGCAGGAGATGTCGGCAGGACCGATGGAGGGAGGGACCGGACCGCTGCAGGACCGAGGGAGGGAGGGACCGGACCGCTGCAGGACCGAGGGAGGGAGGGACCGGACCGCTGCAGGACCGATGGAGGGAGGGAGGGGACCGCTGCAGGACCGAGGGAGGGAGGGAGGGGACCGCTGCAGGACCGAGGGAGGGAGGGGACCGCTGCAGGACCGAGGGAGGGAGGAGGCGGGACGCGGCGACAGGACCGAGGCAGGAGGAAGGAGAGAAGCGGCGTCAGTCCGTTATTCGTTCCTGGCCGGAGGCGTGGACGGCAGTGACGTCAGCAGCACGTCGTCCGGCATCGGCGCCGTCCTCGTGTATCGCTTGAAGAAGCGGTTCCTCCGCTTCGGGGGCCCGACGCCTGCAGAGGGACAGCAGTGAGTGACCATCGGCGCAGATTCCGGGTACGAGGGCTGGGTGCGCTCGGCATACGTCATGTGGCTAATCATAAATAGTATGGGAAGGGCAGCAAGGGTATATGCTGACTGCCAATGTTCGTCATGGGCCGTGGGCTGGGCCTGGGCTGGGTCCGAATTGTAAGAAAATCAATGGGCTCGGGATGGGCCTGGGCTAGAGTTTTGAAATTACATATACAACTCAACGTAAAAATTTGAATATATTTAATCAGAGTTAATGGCTTTGCGTGATCAAAATGAAGTTATACCTTTTAATTTGGTTAATTACTACACATATAGGCATTGCGCTTAAAGGGGTAGTGTGCTCACATCGGCCATTTGGACTTATGGTCACAGAATTGTAGAGCAGATTTTTATGAATTAAGCCTGCATTTCTTCAGTATAATCCTAGTTGCTCAGAAATTGCAATTACCCCATCACAGGTGTGGATCACCAAAGTTACCGGGCTTACCCCAACATGCTTCCGCCACTAGAATTCGATACAAACTTGCAAGTGTATCAATAGCGTTGACCAATCGCCTTTCGACAAAACAACTTGTGAACACTGGTAGCAGCATTCAAACAGAGCCCCCGCGGCAGTTCTGCTTGGACTGTTTGTTTACAATTCTTGTTCTTTTGTCTTCACGATCATTGCCCGGGCTGAGGGTTGGTGGTCCCATGGCGAACAAGGCTGACTGCGAAAGCATTGCCTGAGCGATGCAAGTTCGCTAGTTAAATCAATCTAAATTGCGAGTTGGTGTGCGAAGAACGTTTGGTCCATTACATTTGCGAGGCTTTGCCGGACTATTAGGGATTGGGGGCCGTTCATAAATTACGATACGCTCCAAGGGGAGCAAGTTTTACAGGTTTATAACTAAACCGTAACAAGGGGGAGACGGGTAGTTCAGGCACTGTTAACCCGCGTCGTGCCGGGGGGTGTTTAGCCCCGCCCCCCCCCCCCCCCCGG
>JARFNZ010123656.1:0-20371 GCA_031763405.1 Balanus nubilus
GCATTTTGGTAGTTATTTTTTCGTTGGAATTTACCGCGATGCGGCACCTATGGCGCACATAAATCCTTCCGCGGAGGCTACTTTCGGAGTTTGGTGAAAGAGGACGCAAATATACCTAGGTAGGATCGGGGTTCTTCTAGGTAGAATTTCTAGGTAAAATTTCACGGTATGTCACTTCTAGCGCAATGGTGCAAGCTAATTTAGGTACAATTGAACCTACCTAGGTAGGTAAGTTTGGTGCAAGAGGCCTCAGATCCCGGCAGCACAGCAGTGGCGCTCACCTGGTCCTGGCAGTACTGGTCGACGCACGCTCCCGCCGTAACGGCCCTCAGCAGCTCGTCGGCAGCCGTCTTGGCCACCTTTTCGTCGGTCATCCCGCGGCCGCCCAGTGCCGAGCCGCCCAGCCGGCAGCCGGTGTCGGTGAGGCCAACCATGGTCAGTCCAGAGGCCGGGTTGTCGCCCTCCGCGTACCGCGCGGCCTCCAGTCGGATCGGTACCGACGGCAGGGCGGCCTCCAGCCGGCGACGCGCCGCCGCCGCCACACTCTCCGCCACCTGCCGGACACAGGGGAACTGCAGGTTAGGCAGGCGGCCGCGGGAGGCGGGGACACCACAATGAGGCCGGACGACCGGTGATGACGGCGTCTGCCGGTGCACTATGGTCGGAAACGGCCTTGCGGATGGCCACGGGCTTAACCCGCGACTTGTTGGGGGGGGGGGGGGTCTTAAACGCCCCCATTTTTTTCGCCGCGCTGCAGCTCTGGTCTGGGGCGTTGCAGACGCGCCAATTTTTTTCAGTACCTGTCACAAACAAAGTTGTCTATCTTTTAACAAAATTTCATCAAGATAGATTCAAATTTTTGGGAGATAATGACGTTTTGGTGACGTCATGAATTTCCATTTTTGGTCAAAAAACGATAAAATTTGAAAAATCGTAGAAAATCGAGTTTGTAAGCAAATCCAAACCGAAAACGCCATAATGACGTAAATACTATCGTCTTCAAAATAGCTATCTAGAATTTTCAAAGAAAATTGTTTTTTGACCCCCAATACTTTGAAAAACTAAAAAGAACTCAAAGAACATTTTGAATGTTGTGTATTGGCGAAACAAAATTTATTGAACTTGACTGACCCCAGTTGAACTTTGACGACCTTTACAAGGTCACTTAACCCGCGCAGGTCAAGGTAAGGTCAAGTGACCCTACCTCCAAAAACGTTTGCGTTCATGCCACAGCCACACCGCTTGAGCTAAAGTTTTAAAACTTTCAGCATTTCATAGGAGTGACATGCCCTACAAAACGTTCATCTCGGATTTTGTTATATTATATCGGTGACCTGAGGTCAGGTTAATTTCGTGACCTCCACATTATAAGTCAAGAGGAAAAATTAAAATGACTCGTTTTCAGTGGAAAGGCATCAGATCAGTCCCATTCCTTCAGCATTATGTCTCCTTAGGCCATTCTTGATGACCCAGGTGCAAATTTGTACGCGTGACCAGTAGAAAGGTCATCCGAGGTCCGCCGAGGTCACCAACACTTCTTTACAACTAACTTTTGATACAGATGAGATAGAAGCGCGAAAAAGGCGCCATTGTGTTTTTCTCATCAAGACGCATCGACTCATATGCAACATGACCCAACTTGACCTACTTGGGTCGTCAGGTGACCTTGACCTGATGTCAAATTGTGAACTTGACCTTTCGAGGTTATCATGTACATGTGTCGATGCGCCTTCACCAGAGAAACATGATAGTGTCAAATTAAATGTTCTATTTTCAATACATAAGAAGTTATTCGCGAACAACTTTTTCCAAGAAAACAGCCATTTTGAATTTTGATGACCTCTGAAGCCTAAACTATTGATCTGAGGTCAAATCTGATGACATATTGCCGAAGGAGCGTTACAAGAGCCTTTTACTGCTTTTTTGTTTTCTTCTTAGCTATTATAGTTCCCGAGATAATGGCGGAAATTCCCAAAAACTAATATTTTATAAATTTTGACCTTCGTTGACCTCTGGTGACCTCAATATTGACCTGATCAAAAAAATTATTGAGGTAGTTTCGAAATGATTTTGACGAGCTTTCGAATACTGCTTGCCGCTTGTCGCTACGTGGCCCAGGAGCCGAGTTAGAGGGGGTGTTCAAACAACCCACCCAGCAGGGCGTGGAAAATCAGGAGCCCAGCGGGGCGCGGGTTAATTGCATCAGCGCTTTTAAAGCCTATCTTTTACGAAGTTTTACTTTGTGGTGTGTTGTGTGTCTTGCTTGTCTCTGTATCGCTCAGGTCTGAGCGTCATACTGACCCATGATCTGTATCAAGTGTGAAGGCTTAATTTATTTTAGTGTGACTACAACCGTAACTGGGCTACTGGCCCGTGGTTGTTCCGCTCAATACAAATACAAATACAAATGAAAATACCTTTTGGTTGTAAAAAAAATAATGAATTCCAAAATAAACCAATTACGGTCACAAACTGTAAGCTTCGGATTTTTGTCACATATCAATTCGTTCTTTTTCCCTTAGTTGGCTCATATCGCTTAAAGGGACATTGTCACATACAATACAAAATTGACATGCGACAGAACCCATCTACCTGGTTCTATCAGTTCAGTCCGTTTGGAAAAGTTCGCCCTCAATCGTCTGCAATCTTCATTTTAGTATTATTTTTTGCACTAGTTTAACAAAATCATAGTGGCCAGCGCGGCAGCGCACAATCCCACGACGTGCTGTCATTCTTTAAAAACGTTAACATTTGCTTGGGGGACGGTTCGGTCCTAACTTCCGTATCGAATCAGCTCACTTTGCCATGTGAACGGGGTGTGCCACATCACCACATGTACGGGCAACGTGAGAGACGGTGCTGCAGCGCCACGTGGACAACTGAGCCGGACGGTCTAGCTCGGCTCCCATCGGGGCCACTGGCTCCGACAGCGGTTTCTCAATGCTCACCCGGATCTCCCGCGGTGACAGCCGGCGCTTCTCGGTCGGCGGCGGCGG
Source organism: Balanus nubilus (assembly GCA_031763405.1). Taxonomy (NCBI): domain Eukaryota; kingdom Metazoa; phylum Arthropoda; class Thecostraca; order Balanomorpha; family Balanidae; genus Balanus; species Balanus nubilus. Next base: position 2,997 of record JARFNZ010123656.1, read on the forward strand.
GCAGGGGCCGCCAACGAGCGACGGTTGGCAGCGGGCGGTAGACGGCAACGGACCGAGTTTCACCTGTTCCACGGATCGGCTCGTCTAATGACCTGGTCCCGGGTGCCGGCACGACTCATTTCCCGTGCGGCCAGCGGTTTCCCAGCAGCGCACGTGGCGGTGACCGCTGTAGAGAGAGAGAGAGGACCGCCGTGGTGACCGCTGTAGGGTAGAGGACAGCCGCGGTGACCGCTGGAGGGAGAGAGAGGACAGCCGCGGTGACCGCCGTATAGTGAGAGGAGAGACGCTCGTATAGTGAAAAGCGGTTTTTGTTCAGCTCCGGGGATCGTACGATAGTGCAGTCGTCCGGGATCGTATCATGCCCGACAGATGGTCTCAGCTTTTTTAGGTCGATATATCTCCGGTATGCAGGCGCCTGGTGATAACGAAAAGAAATCGATCGCCGGCAGCCGACAGCAGAAACAGGCGTTATTAAATCAGCGCGACGGCGCCAGGCCGGAGGTGGCCGGCGGGTAGTTTACAGCCGCTGCCGTTAGATGGCAGGCGAGATTGCCCGCCTGAGGCCGCCACTGCAGCGCTGCGCCCAGCTCCGGGGAAAGCTGGCAAGAGAAACCCGGAACCTGAGTCGCCCTGGCAACCCTTGATGCAAACCCAGTGAAACAGTTGCATGTGGGTCAGGATTCTTGTCTGGGAATGCATGCTGATGCAACGCCACTCTGATGCCTCAGGGCAAATTGTGAAGTACGAGCTTAGTCGAAAGATTTCGCCACACTGGACAAGAATGGCTTTGCGTTTGAGTGAGTACACTCTCATATTTGTATTGGAGTGTGTTGAACCGCGTGTTTCTCTTAAGTCTAGAATGCCCGCCCACCTTGTTCGATCCCTTCGTTTGTCCAACCACAAAAAAGAATCAGTTTAGGCGTACATCAGGGGAAATTTATTGTCATTCTTCGCGTCACATTTCGAGCGATCACGTCAGTCGTTATCAAATGAAGTAATAAATAACACAACAACATCAGGGGGCATGTATGCAGAACAACAAGCAACAATAAACAATCCCTGTCAGAGGCATGACAAGTCAACAAGTGTCGTCAGCAAACTAAAACACAGTCTAGCAATGTGCTGTGGGCACCTGTCAGGCTGCTGTTGCAGCAGGTCAGTCCAGCGTCGCGGCCTCTGCCGGTCCTCCCTCCCTCTCCCTCCCTCCCGTCCTCTCTCCAGTCGTAGTGTCAGGTCGTAAGTCAGTCATTTGTCGGGGACTAAGCTGATACTATTTGTAACGAATGCATGAACGCAGCTTTGCGCGACTACCAGTGGTACTACAGCCCCGTCGTTAGACGGGTATGAAGGGGCAGAATGTTCGACTAGGCTTCGTCGTGCGTCACGTGTCCTATGTACACTGGCGTCCTCCGGCTGTCACTCGTCTCCTTTGCGCATGCGCGTCCGGTCGGCTCACCACTGGCCCGCTCTCGCACTGTCCGGCTTGGCAATAAATAACTATCAATAAGTTAACAACGGGTTGGTCGGCCAGAGCGCGTTTAGATGCTGTTGGAGCCGTTGTACTTGTTGATGAGGGTCTTGACGCTGAACTCGCAGCCGTTGTAGATCTCCTCGCAAGTCTTCTGGCTGGAGCGTCCCTTGTTGGCGGCCTCGAGGTACTGGTCGAGCACCACGCGCAGGTCAGCGGGCAGGTTCAGGAGCTCCAGGTACTGCAGGTAGCTGTGGACGAAATCAGGCCGGCCGTCAGTGGGTCAGTTAACGGTGTGCCGCCCCGCCGCCCTACTGCCCCGGCTGACCGCCCCGCCGCCTCACCGCCCCGCCTCATCGCCCCGGCCGGCCACCAGAGGACGCGCCGCTCTGCCGCTGATGTAACACCCCTCAGAAGTGGACCAAGTGGCCACCACCGCCGCCCCGCCGCCCCGCTTCACCGCCCCGCCGCCACCCCCGCCCCGCTGTCCGCCCGTCCCACCGCCCGCCGCTGAGGCCAGCACGCCTGGGAAAGCGGTCGGTCGTCATTAGGCAGGGCGGCGGCTCGAGGGCCCACCGTCGCGCTTGGACGCGCTCCATGCATACTGAATAGACAGGGGAAACGCCGCCGCGCCACTGCTGCGTCACCACCGCGCCAGAAGTGGCACGCAGGAGGGGTGCGGCGTGCACGGGAGGAGATGGGGTCAGTAGGGAAATCAGACCCACCCTGAGGCCGCTGCGGAATCGTCGGGCCAGAGAGAGGCACAGGTGGACCGAAGTGGGGCGGACTGGTCAACAGAGGTCAGCAGAAGTCAGCAGAGGTCGGCGGAGGTCAGACGGAAGTTGGGTCAGCAAGGTCAATGAAGGGCTGTTGCAAGCGCAATACAGGCCAGTCGTAGGATATCAGATGGAAGTCAGGAGGTAATCGCATGGAGGTCAAATGGAGGTCAGGACGCAGTTGTATGGAGGTCAACCGGAGGTCCGTTGCAGTTGCAATGCGGGTCAACTTGATGGAGAACGGGGACAGCCGGGAACCGAACGGATTTGGCACTCACCCGAAGGCATCGTTCATCTTGCGGGCGGTCGAGCCCCAGGTGTTCTCGTTCTGGTGCAGCTCGCACACGACGCGCTGCTGGCACTCCATCTTGGTGGCATCGAACTTGCGGTACACCTGCAGGTGCGGGTCGGCAAGGCGTTAGTGGGGCCGAGAAACACGGCTAAGAAATGACTTTTCAAGGTAGTGAAGCCTTGGCGTTGATAGTGTCATTCAAAGTTTTCGACAGCAGATTCAGTCACGATGAACAAAATATTGATAAGCTGATATCCGGAAATATAGGTTTTATTTGGCCCAGCCGGTTTGTATGCAGTGTAACCAGCGCCGGGATAAAAAGCTGCAGAGACAGTTACAGAGTCGGGGAGCCGGTAAGACCGGCTGAGCCGGCCGGTAGTAGCCTTGACATTGAGCACCGTGCCGGGTTGGCTACCGGTCGGGCTGGCTGCCGGGGAAGGAGCTGGGCTGGCTGCCGGGGCAGGAGCCGGGCTCGTGCCGCGTTACAGGGCTTATAGGTGGAGAGGTAAGGCGGGGGGAACTCACCTCCTCCATCATGGCGATCCAGTCGAGAACGGAGAGGTTGTCCCAGATGGCCGAGTACGGGTCGGAGCCGGACCTATGTTGAACGAGAGCGTTAAGCCATGGAAGGCTGGCGGGCGGGTAATGGACGTTACGTTACTCGAACTGTGTGCTGTGCACTGATGGCAGGCAAAGTGGTGTATTGAACGTTATAACTTGATGGAGGCTGATGAAATGGTGTTACTAGTGAAGATTTGGAGCATTGAGATTGGTCAGAATGAAATTTTAGAGACATGGAAGCTTGAAGTATGAAATGTAAACGACTCATACAAATAGTCGACGACAAATGCTACATGTTATACAAGCAAGTACTAAATAAAAGCGTTACTGAAGAAAGCAACACAAATACATATGTGATGCAGTTCTATATACAGGCATGCACATCTGAATACGGTTTCAACCCACCACCGACGGTTATCTTACGATACCTGCTTCAGTTGCTCGCTTACTTCTTGTGTTGAAGTGTTAAACTTATGTACAACATACGTGGGACAAAGTTGACAGAGAGTGTTAGCTCTGACTTAGAGTCGTTGAGGAGTGTAAAAGGAGGAATATGTCGTTCTGCTGCAGAGGATTAGGTTTGACGTCGATGTGTTAATAAATTTGACGCGGCTCTTCCGGTCCTTCAGTCTGGAATCCTGTCAAAGTTCGTTATTGGTGCGCGCGGTCAGCGGAGGGGCGTATTTCCAGGGGTGGAGGAGCTGCGGGCGGTCTGACCTCGGAGACGCTCGTCTCGTCAGGTCAGTGGCGCTTTCCTCGTCAGGTTATCTCATGCGAAGCTTCGTCGGTTAGCTCGAGCTCGGCTCGAGGAACGTCGTCCGCAGTCTTGACCAGCTCCTCTCGCGAATATTTACAGCAGGAGCTGGCGACTGACGTCGTCCAGGACAGCAGACGCTGTCCTTCTCACGTGCCCGCTGAAGCCTCACAGCCGGAGCCGCAGACAGCCTGGACACGATGTCCAATCGTAGCAGGTTAACTCTTCTGCTGCGTCAGTCTGACGACAGCGCGAGTCTGTACAGGTCATCTCCAGCAAGAGTGACGGGCATTCAACTTCTCGCGGCCGGTTAAACAGCCCGGTTAGAAGCGCTGGGCTTGGCCGCGGAAGCTTGCTGCGTGCGGCGCTCGTGGCGCGCAGCAGGAGGCGGTATGTACAGCCGCTGGGTTTTTAGAGGCCTTCTTTACCTGGCCTGGAAGCCGCTCCCGCCGGTGAAGCCGGTGCCGGTGAATCCAGTGCCGAGGTCATCACCGACGGGAACAACCAGAGAGATGGCAAGCCAGATGAGCAGGCCGAGGACTACGAGAGCGACCAGGCCACCGAGACCGGCCAGCAGCGCAGTGCTCCCCGTCGAGCCGAAGCCGCCGGTGTTGTTGAGAAACAGGAAGCGCGGGTCGAAGTCGGCTGAGTCGGTTATTTCATTGGCGGCCGCACAGGCCACGCAAAGGAGTGTGATGAACAGCTTGTGCATGGTGGAGCCTGAAAACAGGAGTGGGGCTGAGCGGCGGTCGGAGGAGGACATGTTCGAGGGCCCGAGAAGGGCGTGTGATGCTGCGTGTTAGTGGGAAGGAGGTTGGTCATGTGAGCCGCTCAGGCGGACGGCCCGCCGGCGGCGACACTCACCTATACTCGGTGTACGTTTTATCGTACACCGCGTGATGCCCGACGCTTTTGCCGCCGACTACCCTCCTCTTTAGCTCGGCCGCGAAGGTGGCGAAGGGCGGGATGAGGAGCAGGATGAGCAGGAAGGAGAGAAGGGCGCCGGACAGCGAGACGACGTCCAGCGAGACGTTGCTGAGGGAGCCGAAGCTGCCGGTGTCGTTGGCGAAGATGAAGCGGGGTGCAGTGTCGGAGGAGAGGGTGTTGGTGGCGCACGCAAGGCCGCCCAGAGAGAGAACAAAGAGTGTGCAGAGTGCTGCTGCCTTCATCGTGTGATGTTAGTCTGTAAGGAGTGCGAGAAATGTTAGTATATCGACAGGTATCACTGGAAAGCTGGAGAAAATGAGTTAGACTAGAAGGTACTTTGCTATTAGGTAGACTAGACTATAGACGATAATGTTAGACTACAATTTTGTAAAGAACGGGCCGATAAACCGACACCCGAACGCGATGAGACTCGAGCCATGTGACAGGGTTGCGTTAGTGATTGGGGTTGGTGGAGGAGTGCTGAGTGGTGCTAGGGATGCAGATGGGTCTTCGGAATCTTGTTGGATATTCAGACAACTTGGGCGGGACCAGGAAGGCCTGAGGAAGCCAGAGGAGGCGCCGGCGTCCAGTGACGTACCACTTACCTTCGCTGGCGCCCCGGCTGGGCGCACGCCTACCTATCGCCTTACTCGGGCACCCAGCCGGGGACCACTGAGTGCAATTGTGGCATGCTCACCCATGAGGACACTGAGCACACTGGGTACGTACGCAGAACGGGACGAGTAGCCGCTCGAGTGGCCCCCCGTAGAGCCATACGACGAGTAGCTCGGGTAGCCTGTCTCCTCTCCGCCGGCGCTCAACAGATAAAGCAGATAGGCGAGTCCGGCGAGCAGAATTAGACCGGCCAGGCCGGCCACTGCGCTCGCTATGATCGTGCCCAGATTGACGGTTAGGCCAGTGGTGTTACCAATGAAGAAAAACCGGGGGTCGGCGGCGACGCCATCGGCCGGAGCCAGGTTCACAGTGTCCTCGAAGGCGGTGGCGCAGGCCACAAGTGCAAACAGCAACACATGAACCAACATGCTGTTATCTGCAAAACAGCAACGTGCGCCTGCGTGAGAGAAGGTACGTACGCAGAGCGCCCGCTCGAGTAGCTCGTGTAGCCGGTGTCGGCGTAGCCCTCGCCAGTGGAGTAGCCGGTGCCTGAGTCACCGGACAGCAAGAACAGGAGGTAGGCGAGGCCGGCCAGCAGCGCCAGGCCTCCCAGCAGCGCCAGCGCGCCGGCGATCACCGAGTTGAGGCTGACACTCAGGTCCGTGTTGTTGAACAAAAAACGCGCATCGGGCTCGCCATCGACAAGCCCACTCTCAGCGAGAGCCGGCGCGCACAGCGCAGCAGCCAGGAGTACGTGGTACAACATAGCGGTACCTGCAACCATGTCAGCCAAATGACGCTAACCGCTCGGACACCGCCTGCGACGGAGAGCGCTGCTTTCTGGGCCGGTTGGCGTTGTCCGTCTGATGCTTGTGAGTGTCCATGTTGCGCCCGGGTGCGGCGGGGACCGCCGCGCCGTGGGGCTTGTTCGATATCATCGCATGTCTGGATCGTGTTGTTGGTTCGCGCATGTGCGTCCCACCACCGTCTCACCTGTTGATGTGCCCGTTTGTCTATGTACCCGCCACCAGCATGTCATGTTGTCAATGTCGTGCATGTATACGTACGCGGCACGGCCAGAGCCGTAGGAGCTGTAGGAGGTATCGGCGTAGCCGGTCTCCTCGCCGCCGCTGAACAGGAAGAAGGACAGGAGCGCGGCCAGAAGGCCGAGGGCAAGCAGGGCGAACAGGCCGAAGATGAGGGATGTGAAGGACACGGACAGGGAGGTGGTGGCGTTGTTGTCGAAGAGGAAGCGAGGATCAGTGTAATCATCGTTGTTCAACGAGCCCAGCTCATTGGCGTATGTGGTGGCCGCAAAAAGCAGCACTCCCAGCGCGCAAAGGGTACGGTTCATTCTGGGTGCCTGTAAAGCGAGAACGGCGTGAATCTATGTACAGCGGGAAGCGTCCAGCGGTGACAGGCGCCGGACGGGCGTGTGACAGCCGTGGCGCGGCGGCGGCAGACGCGGCGTGGAGGCGGCAGATGTGGCGCGGTGCGTCCGTTAACCAGCCAGCCATTAGGCCGGTCAGTAACGGTGCTACGGATGGCGCGGCCCAGAGCCGGAGGCAGGGTCAGTGGCCGAACGGCCGACCGACCACCGCCGCCGCCTCCGCCGCCGCCTCCGCCGCCGCCTCCGCCGCCGCCACTGCCGCCGTCGCCAGCGTCGTCAGCGCGCAACATTGTCCGTCTCTACGAGAGGGGCGCACTGCCATGGTCTGCTTGGTGTGAAAGCAAACACGTCACGGGGGTGTGCGCGAATCGCGTCGCTCTGCCGCGCCTGAGGCGAGCATTTGACGTTTTTTTGCAACGCGTCATGATAACTTTCTCGTGATTAGGGGTCAGCAAGCGTAAATTTAAAGGCTCTAATAAGGCCGTAAGGCTGTTACACCACGGATACTTTCAGATTTGTTACACTTTGGATGGCTTCTGAGAACTGAACAAATCATTCCAGTCTGGGCGAATCAAGCTGGTTAATAGGGGAATAGCGTTTTGAAAATTATTATTTTTGATACAATTTTGTACCGTTTAAATTGATAAAAATATCACTTTGGAGTTGCCTGCGCATGTTTGCCGAAATACGCCAGGTTGCAAAGGTTATTAAACCAATGTAGCTAAGATGGCAACGAAAGAGCGATAACAGTAATACTACGCTGGAACAACCACATCTGAATAAGTCATAGCACCATATATAAAAAATGACCAAAGCTAACAAGCGACAGAATCAAAATTTAAACATATAATGCCAGTTTGATCGCCAAACCAATATAGCAGAGACTGCATTGATGAACAACGCAATATCTAAGGAAACTGCAACGGAAGACTAATAGCGTAGCTCAGTGACTGCATGGAAAGAACAGGAAGCAACCCCTAAGCAATTATGTGAAGCCATATTTAACGTTAACACATCCTATCAATACGTTACACTATCGGCCCCACTGAAGGTTTTCTGGCCGGAAAATGAAGCCCCAAAGACCCGAAGTGAACCCTGACGAGAGTCCGTCTACAAAATAACATCCACGGAAGCAGGAGCACTGCACTGCGCGGCCCGTCCGCCTCCAACTCAGGAGCGTACGCCGCCAGTCGACCGGTCGGAGCACAACTCAGCAAAAACTGGTCAGACTGCAGCAGTTATTCAATGGGATTATATGACCGCTTCAGCGGAGTACGCTACGGCATCACTGAAAAACCGGAAAGCCTTGAAGGACGGCTGAAATCGAAAGATGATTGAACACAAAAACTTGTTTGGAAGGCAAACAACAAATCGGAAACTTGCCGATGAAAGTAATTTTGAAAACATGAAACAAAACACGAGTGAATCAAATTAAAGATTGTCACAAAGTTAAATTCAAAGCGAAATTGTTGAGAAAATCGCGCCTTGTAGGCGAGAGGTTCAGCGCAAGTCTGCCGAAATTTGGCACGGCCGTCGTCGAGTATCTCCACTGCGACGAGACGACACCTCTTGCTGGGATCACAGACTGAGTTGTGCTCCTCTTACTGGCGGCGACTGAGTCCTCGGCGTCAACTGGCAACACTGGTGACGGGCCACGCGCTGCCCTGTGCTCCTGCCTTCGCTGCCTCGCTCGTGGCACACTGCACCTCACCGGCACGTACCTTGGAGAGTACTATGCTACTGCAAGTGAACTGCTGGGACGCTTGTCCGACACTGTGCCTCTCTCGGCCCGCCGGACGCCTTTATACCCGGCTCGGCTGGCCTGGTTCGCCGCCGCGGCGGTCGGCGGCGGCGGCGGCGGCGGAGGCGGCCCAGTGCGGTCAGCGCTACATCGCCTCAGGCATCGCCCAAACACCAGCCGGAACCCGGCTCACCGGCCGGGCGGAGCCGAGCCGAGCCGATAACCTACAATCGGGCAGGTTCCTGGAGTCGGCAACGGCCGTCGGAGGCGACAAGCGGACACTTAGAGCGGTGTCGTCGATAGGGGATGAGAAGGTGAAGGTTGAGGGGTACGAGAAGAGAGAGTGGTGAGGGACGGAGGCAAGAGAGAGGGGACGGAACTCTGGCGGTGGAATTGGGACAGGAGCCGGACTTGGTCGGAGCCAGCGCCTCCGCAGCGGAGGATCTGACGTAATCGGAATGTGGGGCTGATGTGTCAGTGGTCGCCAATGGAGGACATCACACGCACAGGGTGAGAGCTGTGAAAAAACGACAAGGACTATACACACACATAATGTGACGGTTAAGCCGGTAAATATCAGATGGAACATTATATAATTGCAGCGCGATTGTTCATAAAACAAATTAAATGAACGTGTATCACAGCAAGTTCGCTGACCGGTAAGATAACCGAGTGACGGTCGGTAAGCCAAATTTTAAATAAGCATTATTGACGCTCAGTTACTGCTTTTTACTCCGATTGCGATTATATTGCTTAGTAAGTAAACTCAAGACTTACTGAGAACCATTTTTTGCACCCATCCTGCTTTTTGCAATATTTCCTAAAGTGATATAAGGATCGTCGCCGAACTTCCAATGCCCTCTTTCACAGAAATTATATACATGTTGACTGAATACAAATGTTGCGGTTTTGATAGGTCGACTGGCAGTGGCGTAAGAGTGACGTCATATTTTTTTCGTTTTGGCAAACAAATAATGTTCGCGGAAAACGCCTGGCATACAATTAACCCGCGCTGTGCCGCGGGGGAGTTTAGACGTCGAAAAACCTTAGGGGGACCTCTAAGGTTTTTCAACGATAGCAAAAAAACGGCGGCGCGCAGCGCGGCCGTTTCTTTGCACACGTATTTTTACATTAATTACGCACATTGTGTGAAGTTTTTGATGCCAGGTCATCACAGGTCAGGTCACGTGACTCAACTTCAAAAGAAGTTTAAAGTCATGCCACAACCACAGTTTTTTGAATGATCACTTTCAAACTTTCAGGATAACATAAGGGTACCGTTATCTAAAATTTGGATAGCTTGGATTTTTGATATCGGTGACCTAAGGTCAGCTCTTGTGACCTCCCCATTATAATTCAATGGGGATAAATGAAAATCCCTCGTTTTCAGAGGAAACCCATCAGTTCAGTCCCATTCTTTCAGCAATATGTCTCCTTAGGCAATTCCTGATGAGCAAGGTGCAACTTTGTATACGTGACCCGTAAAAAGGTCATCTGAGGTCATCCGAGGTCACCAACACTTCTTATGAATACCTTTTGATAGAGGTGAGGTAGAAGCGCGAACTTGGCGCCAATGTCTTTGTCTCGTCAAGACGCATCGACTCATGTGCAATATGGCTCACGGTGACCTACTTGGGTCACCAGGTGACCATGACCTGGGGTTAAATTTTGCACTTGACCTTTTAAGGTTATCTCGTATGTTTCGCTGGGCCTTGACAAGAGAAACACGATGGTGTCAAAATAAATGTTCTACTTTTAATACCTAAAAAGGGATTTACGAACATTTTCCCAGAAAAAAACATTTTGACCTTTGATGACCTCTGAAGCCTAAATTATTGACCTGAGGTCAAATCTAATGGCATGTTAACGAAAGAGTGTTACAAAAGCTTTCTACTGCTTTTTTGTTTTCCTCCTATCTATTATAGTTCCCGAGATAATGGCGGATATTTCCCAAAAGTCAATATTTTAGAAATTGTAACCTTCGGTGACCTCTAGTGACCTCATTATTGACCTGAGCGAACAAAATGACAAAAGGGTTTAAATGATTTTTACGAGCTTTCGAACACCGTTTGTCGCATTGCTCCATGTTTCTTAGAAGCCGAATTAGAAGCGGGCGTCGAAACGTCCCCTATCCTCCCCCCGGCACGAGGCGGGTGGCGCCGAGCACCGGCACGGCGCAGGTTAAGATAAACCTCAATATTGTATATGAGATGACGCAAAATGAATTGCGTTATCAAGTTTCAGTCTTAATTTTCAATTTTTAAAAGTAGAAAAATCGAATATATATTTCTATCTTATTTTGAAAGACTAAAAAAACATTCAAAAAAGGAGATATGGATTAAAGACCTTTTCGATGATGATGTGTACCAAACTTGAAGCATGTACTAAAAAATGACTGCGTAAGTACCTTTCAAGTTTCAAGGGCCCAAAATAACGACTTCAATGACATTCCTATGTATTCCAAAGCATTCCCGTTTTTAAAAAAAACTGATTTCAATGCTGCAAACGATTTTTAAGGTTATATTTCGAGTTCTAGACGAACAAGTGTCCCAGAAACACGTATTATATTAAGCACGTATTATAGCTCCTGATGACCGAAATAAACAATTTGGCCCTTTGACATCGGATGACCTTGACCTGACCTAAAGCCTACTGAAGCATAGAATGTTACTTAGAAGTGTCATATACTCAAATCATGTCGATCCGGGGCTGCTGATGCGTTTATTATCACCATTGGCCTCCGTGAAAATGTCCCACTTTTGTCTTTGCCCTGACCTGAGACGTCATCGGTGACTTCGACGACAACAATAATTATTTTCCTTCAATGAATCTTCGAGGGCTATCAAATGTCGTTTTATTTTTTTAAGTAACTGTTGAGTTTTGGAAATAAGAAGGGGAGTATATTCTTCAGCACGTCTTGTTATGAAAACACCCCAGTAAGGCGAGGGTTAATGTAACTGCCCACATTTCCATATCCATCGTAATTGTTTAAACATTTGTCGAAGTTAGGTCTTAATCAAATATCAGGTGATGAAAAAGACGGAAGAAAAATTGGAATGATCGATGATGGTTCCTAGTCCACTCGTCTGTGTCACAAGAATATATACATGAGTGCGCAAATGAAATGTGCAACAATATGGGCCGTTTCACGCAACACTGAGATGACATCAATCAATAAATGAATAAACCATTTATAACAAAACCACGCATATCATAATGTGTTATATAGTTTATTTTCAAAAGGCACACGGCCAAAAGTGTATTTTCAGAATGTCACGTGCAAGCAATGTTGAAGTCCCTATCAAACAAATGTATTGTGGCTTCAGAGCTTATTCATTTATATTGCAGACAACGGGATTTTTGGCGGCTGGCGCTTTTGACCGTGCAGCTTTTGAAAAATACGCACAATAGTTGTCTTCACAATAATTTTCTAAATCAATATGCCAATGATCAATGTTTGATGTAGCTCAGTTGGTGCTCCTGCCCACCAATGACTCATTTCTGCCCAGCCATGCAGGCATGGCTGCGTCGACGGGGGCCTGCGACCTAACCCGTGCCGGCTACGCGTCCTTGACTGTAGGGTGAGTCGCGGCCGTTGACACCGGTCCCTCATGGTCACTCGTGGTCGGCTGTCCGGTGGATGAACCCTAAAATGTGTTGGTAAGCAGGAGCCGGATATCTAATAGTCGTTGATTTTGCAGCAAACCACGCTGAGCAAAACGTCAGTGTCATCCAGTATCAATCAAGCGTATTGCTTCAATAAACTTTGAATATACTTAGGGAGAGTGCCCATATTGGCCCCCTTAAGCGGAAACTCTTCCTGAGTTAAACATAAAAGCGATATGCATGCAAATACAACTTAAATACAAACATTGGAAATTTTGTCTAGCATTCTAGACTCACTTTTTAACAATCAAAGATGCTGTGTTGCAGTAATAAGTGTTTTTACAGACTCTTGCAAAAGGCGCATTTAGGCACAGCGTGACCGAAATGCGCCATGGACGGGCGCATTTAGGCAACATGCAGTGTCAACGCACTTTTGCGTAATAATATGCCATGGAATATCTACGAAGTTAAGTCGCACTGGTAAACATTTTGAGGTTGGACTTTATCAGTGGAATTCAGTTTTGCAAGGAGTCTGAGAATAAATGGATCGCTGGTAAAAAAAAAACTGCAACTGATTCGTCAAGAATAGCCTAAGAAGACATGATTATAAAATATTTATACTGATCTAATTCGGATCTATTGAATAGGAAGGATTTGTTTTTTGCCTATTGACTAAAAATGTGAAATCAAGAAATTGAACTGACCTCAGGTCACCGATTTACAACAATCCGAGATAAACAAATTTTAGATACCTAGTCCCTTAAAATGATAAAGTTGAAATACATCGGCCCGAATCTATTGACAATGCACAACCACGAAATTGTTAAGTGGTTATTTCACATGTCGATAATTTTGCCTGACCTGGTGACCTGACCTGGAGTGACCGAATGTCAAGACTTCATACAATGTGGGTAGTTTTATTTAATTTAATTTAATTTATTTCCTTACACCCCAACAGTCCTTTCGCAAACTTACAGTGGTGCTCCTTCAGTGTTTTACCACTGGACTTCCCTGGCCTAATTCATTCCTAGGTGGGTGGGCAAAAACCGCAGCGTGCACGCCGCCGTTTTCTGTTATGCTTGAAAAAACAGGATTTGGGTGAAACAGGGCGAATTTCGTCCCCTCCATTGCGCGTGTTAGCACATCCCGTCATGTGCTCTCTCCGGTACATCCCTGCGCATCCCATCGGCGTCAATCCCCGCATCACATAGCGTTACTCTTGGGTCGTCGTGACGCGTCACTTTCATCCGCCTCCACCCACGGCGGCAGTCATGGCGCAGCAGTAACGACTGTGGCGCGGCGGCGCGTGGCTGCATTAGTGACGGAGGTGTCGACCACCCTCTCCTTCCCCTGCCCTCCTCTTTCAGCGTCACGAATTCGGTGGCACGCCATAACCCCCGGGCTCGACACGCTGCACAAGCACAGTGGCGCTGTGGCATACTGTTGCTTTTCATGGTGACGCCAGGCGTTGCTACACAATAGCGCGTTATTTTTGCTAGTTTCTGATGTACGACAGTGTGACCGTCAACCGTAGATTGGCGCTGCAACTCCAGGCTACTGTGTTACGTAAGATTGTGATGTTGATGTTATGCCCGCTAGTCATGGTGATCTCTGGTGTCAATGCTGCTATGTCCCTTAGAATGCATGTGATTTTGCAAGGGTTATGAATGAGCGGTACATGAAAATGCCTACATATGATGCTTTTTATTTGAATGAGTGGCATATATTTTTTCATTTTACTTTTCAGTGGTTTTCAATGAACATGTTCTATTTCCGGTGTAGCTCCCTTATACCGGTTTCGGAGTCGGAGCTTTCTAGGGTATTTTTATGCACTGATTTTGAATGTCACAATCATTTTACACAGAGATGGGTTCAAATGGGGTCATGAACTATTACAGGTCAAGAGAGGTCACTGACTTCCGATGACCTAAGTTAAACTTTGACCTTTGACTAGTAATAAAGGTCAACTAAGACCTGGAATGTATCAAGACACATTCTACGGACCAAAAGAAACGTATTGGTCTTTAGAGCGAGACTCTAGCTTAAATAGAAGTCATTCTATCTGCAAACATAAAATTCGGTGATTTTGAGTAATTGATTTGACCTCAGAGGTCACCAAATAACCCCGGACTTAAAATCGGATACCATCGTCTTCGCCTCGATATAAGCAATACGCTCGTCTTTACCGCGAAGCTCTAGCTCAATTAAGGGCGAATCGGTAGGGGGCTTGCATCACCCCCCCCCCCCCCTACACGGAGACGCAACATTTTTGTCCTACATTTTCGAGGGTTGAAAGAAGAAAGTGTTATATATGCGCATACCACTCGTTATTTACGATTCCTACGAGAGGAGCACATGTGATTACTCGTCGCAATACATGTGTCATAACCAGCTAAAAGTTCATACGAGTTATTACGTGTAAAATTACGTATCCCCAATAATCCACCGGTTTGGTAGCCTTGTTAAAATCTGCTCATCCATGCCCTGCACCAATGTGTTGCAAGCTGTCTGGGTCAGTGCAAAGCCAGTTGCGGTACTTATGAACAGGAAAATCCGGAAACACGGGCTTTGCAAATCTTCTCCGCGGTCTCTGCGGCACAGCAGAAATAAGTAAACCGGTCGGTAGGTTGCAGCACTCCAAGTGTCATGTTACTAGCACGTCCATCCTCGCCATCCCCTTCGTTGTTATGAGCGAGGGCGAAGCGCGAAGCGAGTCATATAGTGGTAGAGGGGGAAAATCTGAGTATGAGCGGCCCAGCCAGGCCGACCCAACCCAACCCGTGGCGACGCTTTTAAGATGCTTATATCTCTGTAACCGTACGTAATATCAACAAGCGGTCTTCTTTGCTGATTCATCCACTCCATCCTGTTTGATATCAGTGCCAACTCAAGAGGGCGACTACCATAGAGCGTGTCGCGTGCAAACGCGGGACATGCCAATAATGGGGTGCTGCAAATAAACGAGAAACAAGGGTTCAATCCCAGGGCGATATCTCAACAACAAAAGGTCTAATCGGCGTGGGACAACGCGTGCGTTTTGTATCGCGACGTGATGCGGGCATTGACGCGGATATGACGAGTTGGGATGCGCAGGGATGTACCAAAGATAACGTATAGCGGAGTATATTAAATGCAACGGGAACGAAAGTGTTTCGAAAGTACTTAAAAGGTATTTACTGTACTAAAATATACGAAGAAGTACTGCGAGGTCCTACGAAAGTCAAATCACTTCCAAAGTACCATGAAGTCTTTCAAAGGTTCTTCGAAAGTACTTCAAATTTTTCTTGAGAAGTTCTTTGAAAGTACTGCGAAGGTATATCAAAAGCGCTACGAAGTGTTAAGAAATTACTTTGAAATTACTACGAAAGTACAACGAAAGTACTCCGGAAGCACTGCGAAGGTATTTCGAAAGTCCTTTAAAGGCATTAAAAAGGTACTTCGAAAGCACTTCAAAAGTTTTAAGGTACTTCAAAAGTTATACGTGAGTCCTATTTGAGCCCTATAGGACCTAGAGCAAATAACTTCTTTTCCTATAGGAATCCTTTAGTATGCAGTCCTTTAGAACCCATAGCACTCTAAACGAGTCTCGTATGACCTTTTCAAGAGGGTATTTCTTTTATAAATATTCCATCAATATACCTAAAATGGCATATTCTTGTCACACAGAAGTACTGCGTACACGTTTGAACCTCTGTTTTGTCAGGTTCAGCTTTTGTGTCAGATTATTGTATTTACTGTGTATAACGATTCCCTGGTGATGATACCGTCCCATGGTGCACTGCAATTTCCATGGCATGGTGCTACCGTTGTGTGCGATACTGCAGTCTCTAACGTTTGGTGGTACTGTTGTATGCACTACCGCAGTCTTCAGTCCATAGTACTTCTCTTTTGGGTGCAGTTGCAGTCCGATCCATGCGGTGTACTGTATCCATCGGTACTGTTCTGTGCACCACTGTGGTTTCCAAAATCGTGTGCTACCGTTGTGTGCACAGCAGTTACAGTATCTAACGTTTGGTGTTAATGTTATGTGCGCTAGGTACTGCAGTCGCTAACACGTGATGTTACTGTTAGTATGTTATGTGTGCTACTGCAGCCTCTCCAGTTCATGATTCGTCTGTTAGATCGAAGCCTCCATGCCGTGATGTTAGTGCTGTACATGTATATAGTGTTGCAGTGTGTATATGTTACTATACACCACTGCAGTTTCCACAGGGCCGTGGTGTTACTGTTCTGCATGTTGTTGCAGTCTCCTGAGTGCGATGATAACGATATGTAGGCTTCTGTAGTCCACAGTCATTGGTGTTTTATTTCTAGCAGTCTGGCCAACAAGTTTGCTTGGGGGACAAATACCATGCCATTAATAATACCATGCGAATAGCAGCGCCCATGCCATTCTTTACGCAATATCGTCATTTAATGGGACCATTATGCGCTGTTTTTATAGTTACAGCTGGTTAGCACCCTGTAAATGCTGGCACGAACAAATGGGTTTACGAATGATCCTTGACTGCCTAACGCCGCGATAACAGACGCCTGTGCGATGAAGTCATCACCAAAACACCTTATTTAGACCTATGCTCTTACCGAGCACAACTGATGTTCTAATAACACAAGGGTATCATCATTTGCTTGTCGCTAACGATGGCCTATGTCAGATCCCGAGCAGATAATTACGAGCGAGCGCAAAGCGCAAGGCGAGTTCTTTCATGGTAAATGGGAAAAATCCGTGTATGAGCGCACCGGCCCGACCCGGTCCGACCTGGTCAGACCCGGCCCGGCGTGACGCTTTTGAGAGGCTTACATCTCTGCAACTGCACGTCCGATTGACAAGTGGTCCTCTTTTCTGAGTGGCCCCCCATCACCTACCCTCTTTGAGACCATTGCTGACTCACGTTGGTGCTCACCACGGCACGTGGCGCGTGCCGCGTGGGGGGTGTCGGAAATAGTCTTCTCACAAGAACTCCGCAACGACTGGGCCGATTATGTTCGAATTTGGTGTGTGGTTAGGAACCCATCAACTGCGACCTTTCCACAAGTCACGGGTAGGGTCAAGGGTGCCCCTGCACGTGCGCACGTGCACACCCCTATTATATATCCCAGGAATGGCTAGGTCGACTCTGTTAAAACTTAGTGTGTAGCTGGGGACCCATTAGCTACGAGCTTTTCAAAAGTCATGGGTGGGGTGCATCTGCACGTGCGCACGTGCAGACCCCTTTTCTATACTTCGGTAACGGCTGGGCCGATT
>JARFNZ010123657.1:0-11980 GCA_031763405.1 Balanus nubilus
AGACGTCGCGGGTTCATTAATAAAATATCAACTTTTGCAGTCGAGGTAGATAGCAGCCAGGTTGATTTCACCAGAAGCATTATTTTCCTGAACATATTTTTGGGACTATAGTCCTCGTCTTGTGTGTTTGTTACAGTTTGATGTCTAACATCAAACACACAAGACCAGGACAATAGTCCGAAACATATTTCCATCGGTAATACTTATACCTCGTCTCAATCGTTCCGTAAAACTGTAACATGTTTCTCATGTTCTGTACACTGTACACATGTTCTTCTGAGCTTTGCGCACTTTGTTTTGTACCAGGACTTTGGCAAGCCGGAATACTGACAATGAAACTTCTTTCAATAATAACCCACAATGAACCTAATGCACCAAACTGCGCGCGAGGCTGCCATATTGTACGTCGCTCAGCAGCTACGTACCGTTGTACCCTAGCTCTTCCCTTCCTGCTCCTGTTTCTGTGTGCTCCATCGGGACAGCACGCATCAAATCGCACCTGAACAGACGTCCGCCGCCGATAAAAAGCCTCGCTCCCCCTCCGACGCTGCCCCGGGCGTCTGTGTGCGGCGATAATACTCCGTCCCCCTCCGTCCACCAAAGAGACGACGGCGGGGATGACGGTGCTCTCCGGTAATTTCCCAGAGGAGCTGTCTGCGGGTTGATAACCCCGTCCGCAGGGGAGGGGAGGGGGGAGGGAGGGGAGATGGGATGCCGGCAGGGCCTGCCACTGAGGGTGTGGTCCAGGGGGTTTTATTTGGTGTGCTCTAACACGGCTTCGGAAGGCAGACGGACGTGGGCATCAACCGAGAAGCGGAGGTCGAGGAGCCCCGGCCACTGGGGGTTTCATCATGGCACACAATGAATGGCATTGAATGGATTCCTCGTGACAAGTCCTGCCCGTTGCAGTTTGCAACGAAACTTGAAAAGAGGTCTGACGTGTAATTCGTAAAACCAGTACATCCCTCGGCATTCCACCGAGTCGCCGGCCATTAATTCATTAATTCATCCATTTATTCATTCATGAATTCATCCATTTATTCATTCATGAATTCATCCATTTATTCATTCATGAATTCATCCATTTATTCATTCATTAACTAATTCATCCCTTTATTAATTAATTAATTAATTAATCCCTTTCTTCATTAATAAATTAATTAATTCATCCCTTTATTCATGAATGAATGAATGAATGAATGAATGAATGAATGAATTCGGAGCACTACGTGCGTGGACACCGCTCCGTACCCTGTTCACCCAGAACTGTGACGTCACAATACTCCCGTCCCTATCCATCCCTGGGGAGGCCTATTATTGGAGAGAGCACCAGACGTTAATCAGCTGATGGTACATCGGGCGGTATATAGGAGGCCATAGGCGGCTCTGGAAACAGGCGGAAACCACCCGCCGGCAATGGTCATCGTGACTGCTACCATACCATACCATACCATACCACACCATACAATACAATACACGGCAATACAAGGGACGCCGGTAAATGAGGCGAGTGGTATGCCACATGGGCATCGTGGTATGGGCCTGGAGGCATGCGACATTGCGCAGTAAAGCTGTGGTTAAGTCGCTCTATGATATAGGGTATCACGATAAGTAAATGTGCCGAGAGTTAATCTGTCATCAATCATGTTAATCTGTCATCAATCAGTGCGTCAGTTTGAGGATATAAGGAAACGCGACGAGTTTTCTCATCCACAGTTACTTTCCGCTAGAGAGACAAAACGTTGAACCCGCGACTTGCTGGGGGGAGGGGGGCGTTAAACGTCCCCACTTTATTCGCCGCGCTATAGCTCTGGTTTGGCGCGCCAAACTTTCAGTACCTGTCACATACATAGTTGTTCATGTTTTGCCAAAACTTCATAAAGATCAAACCAGAAATTTTGGAGATAATGACGTTTTAGTGACGTCATGAACTTCCATTTTTGGTAAAAAAACGGTAAAAATTAGAAAAATCGTAGAAAATCGAGTTTGTAAGCAAATCGCAAACCGAAAACGCCAAAATGACGTAAATACCATCGTCTTCAAAATAGCTATCTCGAATTTGCAAAATTGTTGCTTTTTGACCCCCAAAACTTCGGAAAACTGAAAAACATATAATTTTGGTAGACAAATGGCCACAAAATCCAAAACTTCGCAAATTTTCACAAACAAAAACGGAATATATGTAAAAGAGCCCCACCTGTAAAATCACCATGCCAAATTTTAAGTCGATATCTTGATTTTGGATCCCCGAATGGTCCAAATAAGTGTACAAATGGATGACGTCACGCAATTTAATTGCAATTTGTGGCCGTTCTAGACCACCTAAGAAAAAACAAATGACACCATTGGAATCCTGGGACAAAACTGGTCCAGAAACATATGTTTCATTTGACAAATTATGTGTTTCAAAATTTGACCTTTTTTGACCTGACCTTGACCTGACCTTAAGTCAAAATGAGGTCATATTGCAAAATGAACCTTACCATCGCATTCTACGTCTGAAACTACCCATAAAACATGTGTCACACGGCTTTTATGCAACTTTCGCACTAAGTGACCTTCGTGACCTGAGCTTGACCTTTGACCTTTGCTTAGTACCGATTTTCACTCATGTAACACCTTCACAATACCTTTCAAAGCACTTTGGCTGAGTTAGCGCCCAGAGCTACTGAACGTGTTGTCTCTAAACCCTTAATGCTAAAACGCTAATTTTTTACCTTTGACCTGACCCTGACCTAATCCATGACCTGGAAACTTAAATTTTAAGATCTAAAAAAATGCGCCTCATTGAGAGCTTTCGTTTGCCGCCTTGTGCGTCTCGCTACGGCCATTGGTTCTCAAGTTATGGGCTAGGGGCGTTTAACGCCCCCCCCCCGGCAAATCGAAGGTGGCGAAATACCCCAGCACCCGCCGGGTTAAAGGACTTTCCCACCTTTGACGGTTATGTAATCAAGTTAAAATCATCGTGACAAGTTTTGTGTAACTGACAGTACGGCTCAAACGTGCAGCCACATCACATAACAAGAGATATAAGGAAAATATTTTTGACTCACTTCCAACTCCAAGAAAATGTGGAATTATGATCTGCACTATCGTTGTGACCAAAAAATCAATCTTCGAATGAAGATTGGAGACGATTGAAGGCGAGCTTTTTCTGACTGAACTGATAAAACCACGGGGATTGGCTCTATCGCATATCAAACTTTGTATTTTAGGTGGGAATGTTCCTTTTAAGAACGAGCTCGCTTCACATTTGCGA
The DNA here is from genome assembly GCA_031763405.1 of Balanus nubilus. Classification (NCBI taxonomy): domain Eukaryota; kingdom Metazoa; phylum Arthropoda; class Thecostraca; order Balanomorpha; family Balanidae; genus Balanus; species Balanus nubilus. The sequence continues at coordinate 3,260 of JARFNZ010123657.1, forward strand.
CAACCCTCAGTGGCATACTATAGCCACCGGTTGCGAACCGTAATCCCTTGCCATCTACCTTCTTATCAGTCCGGGATCAGAATCGTTAGCCGAGCCCAGCTGGGCCCAGCACGTGCCAGACAGGGTCAAACGGGGTCAGACGGGGTCAGACGGGCCAACTTTCTGCCGACGTAGCGGCTGGTTCTCTCGGCCTGTGTCACGAGGAAATTCTACAGCCCCTCCACCTCCGAGCTTCGACGTCCGAGGATGAGTCGAATTTCACATCGGGTCGCCCGTCAATTACCGCAGCGTCGGCTGCCCGACATAGTTTCCGGTGGAAATGTCATTTCCGGCCGACTTGTTCTGTAATTAATGGTTAGTCGAATAAGTGGTTCATTGGCGATTTATCGTCTTTAGGGGTTGGGCTGTGCTGGTTTGGCACGGTACATAAGTAAGGATGATTATTAGTCGTTTGTTTAAGTATGTATGTACGTACGCACGTGAACAGGAAATATCATCCTAGGAAAACGACTCGTTGCCTTCTTATAAATAATGCGGCCTAATGATAAATAAAAACGAGCATTTTCCCTGCTTTATGCCACTGGTTTCATTCCACATGTAAAAATCAAACTAATACCCCCAAAGATAATCGAATAATGTCGGCTAAAACAGAACATTTTTGATGCCCTTATACCTTTTAAAATTTGTGCCGTTCTCTGAGCAAGAACATTTTCACTGTCTTCTCCTTTTCAGTACATCTCTGACGATCTCAAGCAGGCTTGACTAGAAAATGAAATATGCTAATGTCACGTGGCTAAATTCGTTTGTAAGATCCTAAGCTGATTAACTCCATTAAAAACATGAGCTGCTTCGGTCGGCCGGAGCTCGGTTAATAACGTGGGCACGAAAGTAGTCCATAGCCGAGCCATTCGCGTGCTAATCTACATAACCATACCTCCCATACGGATGTTAGTGAATGCAGAAGAAGCCCCTTAAACTGTGTCAGTAGCTAGCCACGCGCGTTATTGCAAAGCAATAACGTTCGTAAGGATGAAATGCACCACTGCTCCAGGAATTGAGCAAGCAGCGAAACCGACATAGAAACAAAACCAGCCATGGATGTTCGTTCTGTACCCTACAAAGTCCCTTAATTTCACCCATGTAACCTTACCGCACTGTGTACTGAGAAGCTAAGGGAGGCATCAAAGTCGTGCAAAAATCGGCACTTCGTTGGTGGACGCGCTGCTCAAATTAATTACATTCATGCAATATCCACCGACCACCATTAAATTAGTCAAGAATGTTCCCAGTTCCCACATTCATCGGGCCTGCCAACACTGCTTCTGGCTCTCGCTCCCATCCTGCTGTTGACAAAAACTCAAGCAACGACCGCCAAAGGCGATGACCTTCCAGTTCTCACGCAGTTGCCGTAAGGCCACCATTAACGCTGTGAGCGTCACCGCACGAGTTGCAGGCTTTTGCCCTCAGACCACGCTGCGTTACCTGGGCCATTGAAACCGGGACAGTGGTGTGGCGAGGACGACCAAAACCAACTCGCAGACTAACCCGGCGTGTTGCGCACAGTTACAACACTGGTTGCTACCTTGGCTGTCCCTCCCATGTAGCCAAGTTTACCACACTTGTTGTCGTAGCCGTGCCATGATGAGGTGGCTACATATTAGTGACATTACCGTGACCTATATTTGTAATGATTTAGGCTTACTTTTCTATGATGGAAATGGAGTCGCCACATACGAAAATGTGACGAAGAAGTCAGATGTTTTATATGAAAAGCAAGTATAAATTAGCTTTATCACTCCGATATTACGGGATACCAATCCCCATCAACCAACATTGTTAGGTACGTCATACGTGTCATATATTTTAATGCAGGTATGCGACGGTTCCACTTAACCCGCCATTGACTGCGGGGGGGGGGGCAAAAAGTACCCCTGTTAAATATTTTGAACAAATAAAAAACGGATGATGCTAACGACGCAAAACTTAGCATACCTTCTCGCGCATCATTTGACATGTTGTAAAAAAAAATGAAGCAATTTCGTCAGAATTTTGGGATATATCGTTTTTGTGACGTCACTGCACCCCAACTTTAGCCGAATAGTTTTAAATTTGTTAAAAATCTAATTTTGAAGCAACATGCAAATACCAAGCATCAAAAGACGTAAAATGATGAGTTCTACAAAATGCCTATCTTTGATTTCATTTTATATTTTAATTTTGACCCAAAAAATTCAAAAATCATTTTTAATTCCCACAAAATCCTAAATTTGAAAGATAATAAGACACGGAATATATGTAAGAGAAGTAGGTAAGAATCATATCCAAATCAAATATCTTTATCAAATATCACATATCTTTATAATCAAATATCAAATAACCATATGAAATGTCTGTATTTTGAAGGTGTAATGACTATATGTAAAGAAACTGATGTGATCATTTTTTGACTTGCGATTTTTTTGCAATTCTAGACCATTAAATAAACAAAAATATGCCACTTGATTTATGAGCCAAATTGTATTCCACAGCATGTATTTTGTGTTCAAAAATACTAATTCCAAATTTGACCTAATTTGACCTGACCTTCACTTAATTGACTTCATATGGCAAAACAACGTTACTTTCGAAGCATACGTCTAAAACTATCTATACAACATGGGTCACATGACTTATATATAGCTTTTGGTTACATTGAACTATGTGACCTGACCTTGGCCTTGACCCGTACTTAGTATGAGGACCATACTCATACACTACCTTCACCTAACATTCGCGAGCTCTTTGGCGCAGTGTGGGCCCAGAGCTGTGCATGTCTCCAGTCTCCACGGACTGTAACGCGAACACACTAAATTCTGACCTTTGACCTGACCTCGCAACTCGCTGTGACCATTGGTTCCGGAGATAGTTTGGGGCGGGGGGCACATTTTGTGACTATTTCTGTTTGACTTTTTGTGTCATAGCGGATATCGACTACATCAGACGCAATCAGCAGCCAAACATAGCCGCCGTCTGGCGGCTAAAAGCGTAGCTGAAGCTTCTGCTCGCGCTCGCCTCTTGGCGCTGCCATCGCCGACCATCTGGTGGCGCCATCTGAAGTCTGAATCTACAGCCCCCTATAGCCAGTGGATAGACGAAACTATAGAACAAAATTGAGGCTGTCCTGATGTGGCAAGAGAAATACGCTGAAGAACTTCTGTTGATGGTTTAAACCCTCCTGTCAACTTGTGCGTCTAACGCACCCACCGAACTCCTAGATAGCCTTTTGGCAGACTTCGCTTCCCTTACAAAGCCTAAAATCCAGTCTTCTGTTTCTCGGCTGGTCGCCAGCCTTTAACCACTGAAGCCGATACCCTATTCCGACACTTAAATATCTACATTTTAGTTGCCCCGCGGCCTGCTGGCCGCTGGGGTCTCCAGCCAAACGCGCCCCTCTGGAGGGTAAATTTTACCGCCCCTCATATCTCCCTAACTAATGGTCGCAGCGGGACGCGCGAGGCGGCAATCAAAAGCTATCGATAAGTCGACCCTGAAGCACACTTAAAATTGTATTAAAAAGGTCAAAGATCAGGTCAAGGTCAGGTCAAAGGTCAACATCACCAGTTTTCGATTTATTGGCTGCAGAGACCAGACTATCAACAGCAGCAAGTCCAAATTTAGCCAAAATACTTCCAAGTATTAGACGAAGACACTGCTAGAGTATGGGTTTCATACTAAGTATAGATCAAGGTCAAGGCAAGGTCACAAAAGGTCACTATCTGCAAAAAATACATAAAAGCCGTGTGATACATGTTTTATGGGTTGTTTCAGACGAAGAAATCCATGGTAACGGTCATTTTACCATTTTACCCCATTTTAAGTGAAGATCAAGACAAGGTCAGGTCAAAAATGCCAAATTTTGAAACCCATAATTGTTAAAGAAAAATCACATGATTATGAACCAGTTTTGTCAAAGGAATCCAATGGTGGCATTTGTTTTTACGTACGCGGTCTAGAAAAGCCAACAAACGTAGTTGAAAAATGCCGTCATCAGGTTATACACATATTGGAGCCATTTGGAGGTCAAAAATAAAGATATTGATTCGAAATTTGGCATAGCAATTGCTAATATGTAGTTCTATCACATATCCCGTTTTTTTAACCACTTCCAAATTTTGGATTTTGTGGCCATTTTTACCAAAAAATCTTAATTTTGAACTTTGTGGACTAAAAATTTCAATATTTCAAAATTCGATGTATCTTTGTTGAAGAGAATATTATTTCCTTTCTTTTGCCGGTTTATTTTTACGTTTTGCTTTTAAAAATCGATGTTTCATGAGCGGTCAACCATTTGCCGATTTTGGACCGACAATGGCCTGACATGACGTCACTAAAACCTGATTTTCTTAAAAATGTCTCGTCCGATTTTTCCAAATTTTCTAGGAAAACGTAAAATTGATGTCAGATAAGGTACCCAAAGTTTAACGTTGATATTTAGCATCGTTTGAAAGCTATTGCGAAAATCCGGGGGGGGGGGAAATTTACCCCCCAGCGGGACTCGGGTTAAGAAACGACCGATATTATTTTGATTGCCGAGTTTTTTTCGTACAGCCCACCTCACAGTGGTCGAAGAGGATGAGTGATCAACGTGTTGAGCTGCCAATCCAGTGGGCTTGGGTCCCACCGCGTGAGTTCGAATCTCATCCTCGTCGGATTCTTTTCTATTCACCGTTTCGTATGTGATATAAGCGCAAAATGCATTTCCAGATGTAGATGCACAACTATGCACTACTAAAATATAAATAAAGGTTATATTAGCAGAAGCGACAATGCGCTATTCATGACTCATTAGTAACTGGCAGTAGGCAGAGAGAAGGGCTGTTTCAAAAAGTTTACAACCGTTTTTTTCTTCTGAAAATATGAAATCAATAATGTCCTCAAATGAACATCTTTAACTTCGGAGGCTTTGGCACTTATAACTTACCTAGTGTAAAAAGACAAAAACTAAGGCAAATGCGAGGTGATTTTTATTTTGTAAATGTTACAGAAATGTTAAGAGTTATTTAAGGCGTCCAAACGAGCTGTTTTTACAACTCGTTTGGTATATATTTTTCCACCATTCCGGAGATATATATTTTTTTATCTACTACTTATACCGTAGGTAGGTATGTAAAGATTTGCAGCAAAATGACCGACGAGGATGAGATTCGAACTCACGCGGGGAGACCCCATTGGATTAGCAGTCCAACGCCTTAACCACTCGGCCACCTCGTCTCATACAAATTATTTGGTCGCGAAATTGGCTGCCGCCAGCGTTCACCCACATTGTGGAAATGCCCAAACGTCACGGCTTACATTTTGCCGACTCACTGTCCCGTAGCAGACGCCCCAGGAGCCAACAGATACACACAAATACGTATGTCTAGGGCAAAACAATTACGCCAATAAAACGACATATTATTAGCGAGCAATGTGGGATAAAACGCCCATTTTTAGGTGGGGCAAAACGCTCAGTGTCCACTATGGGCGTTTGCACCATGAGAAGGCACCAGTGAGATAAAGTATTTTTGTGATTGCCAATGGGTTACAGGAACACTGCCCCTTTTCTTTATCGTTAATTTTGCGAAACCACTTGGTCACGAACCTATATTTGACTTATCCCGGTAACTGCTTAGGGTCCAATTAAGCCTCGCCGTTCTGGGGAATGCCACTTAGAGTTTAGACCCCTGTCCCTGGTGTTTTTGGGACTAACGAAAATAAAAATGTTGTTCATCAGTTTTTACATTATTTATTGCATTAATAAATAATGTAATGACATCGTATGACATTGTCGACCTTTCGACTTCTGGCCGTTTGGCCCACATGTGGGTCCATTTTACAAGGCTTCAAAATTTTGCGAATTTTAATTCAGAAGCAGGCAGGCTACAACGTTTGGATACAGTATTTGAAGAAAGAAAACTTATCATGCTACTCTTCCATATAATTCAATTACCTACAACTCCGCCAATAAAAGATATCCATATATCTGACCCAGACTTTTAGGGTCGGCGTTTTGATCCTTTCTGCCCTATGCCATAACTCACAGGTATTGAAAATATCGTCGCAAATGAGCCACTCGCTGTATTTGTAGTGCAAATGTGATTCAGTGGATGGAAGTTAGACTGGCGCGCCCGGAAGTTATACTCTTATACAGGCTCCATCTAGGAACAGAGTAGGTGTAGGGTAAATTTAGAGGTAGGTAGGGTTAGGGGTGGGGTATCACCGGGTATCTTCCGATTTTATTGTAACTAAAAGAGACTTATGGAAGGGTCCTGGGTTCGAATCCATGGGGTTTTGAAATGAGATAGCAGAATTCCAGCTTAAGTATATAAACCACATCTTCTAAGGATCTTTTTTTTCAAAACTCTACCTCACCGCCTCTAGAGAAGATGTCGCCAACCGTCTGTCCTTTGGTGGTGTCTGCGACATTTTTAGTAGCTGAAAAAGTATTGTTTAGAAAAGTGATGTCTGTATTCCGGATCAAGTAGAACGTAGAAGAATGAAGATGAAGAACGAAGATTAACGAAGATAAACCAATCGCAAGTCACGCGCACTTAGAGCCGAAAACAGTCCATATCAGTCCAAATCCACTCCGGGGTTCGTCAAAGTCCAGTGTTACACCGTGGTTCGCCACAGTCCTGGCGCGCTCCCCACTACGCTCGAGAGAGACATGCGTCAGCACAGCTCAGTCCAAAATCCGTCCAGTCCAGCCCGCTCCCCGCTATGATCGGGAGACACACGCGTTGACACTGAGTGCCAGTTCCACACCGGCGTTCGCCACAGGGACGCCGGCGGAGCCACTGCCGCCGAGAACTGCCCCCGGCGGCGTTCAAAAGTAGGCTGCCTGTGGCGGCCGGGTTCGACCACCACAGACATTACAGACAATTAATGTCCACAATAAAAAAAACTTCTCGGCCGAATTAAGAGTGTCAGAATTTGCATACAACAACTATAATTTATAAGCTCTACTGCACTTGTAAGTCACGTAAAGTCACTCGAGGCGCGATGTCATGGGCACGCGTGGCAGCCCGTAAATTTATTTCACCCTCCGCGGGCGCAGCCCGAGTCAGTTGAAAAGGATAAATGATGAAAGTAGGTACAATGCAGAAATGGCACCAAGTACGAGACGACATATTCGCCGGTAACGGAAGAGTTGGTTGTGAATTTTGTGGTATTGTTTGCCAGATTTCTTTTTACCAGGTAACTGAGGAGAAAGAGATTGAAACTGGTGTTTAGTTAGAACTCTAATGGAACAAAGTTACATGGCATCTGAAAAGAGTCTTGCTTCGCGTTGTGAACCTTACCATACCAAAACCACCGACGAGGATGAGATTCGAACTCACGCGGGGAGACCCCATTGGATTAGCAGTCCAACGCCTTAACCACTCGGCCACCTCGTCTTGCACCTGCAATGAAATACGCTGAAATACCTGAAATATGCTGCCCTGCCGCCAGCACTCATGCTACTGTGTAGTATGTATGTACATAAATACCGTCACGCCACGGTACCGTAACTGCTGACTCACCTGCCATCGTTTCAAACACTACACACACGCATCACCTGGTGACATTTGATTTTTAGACGGGTGAAAGCATATCTATCCAACGACAGATGGCAGTGTGGCCGCACCTTTTGTGTTATATGGTGCAGTCGCAGAGTGACTTTAGAAGGGGGCACTACTCCTTCGGTCAATAACACTTACCGTAAACGTTGCCGCAAAAGGGTGCTAGTAAACGCAGTCTTGATAAGTTCGGGGTGTGAACAAAATATTCTGCTTAGCGAGGATCTTAGCCTCAAAAATGTATCAATGGGATGGTTCGGATTAATAAAAACGTCATCTTAGACTGCACCGCATCTCATGCCAGGGTTGCGGCACAGTCTAACGACCAGTTGTGAACTTGTCGGCTGAAAGACGAGGCAGGCAGACTAACGCATCGCAGTAGTGTATTACGGACTGCGGCACAGTATAGTCTGCAGGCATGAACAGCTCCTGCATCGCTTGGCAGAGTTACATATCAAATCAATAAAACGTTCACCACTTTTACTTTACTTTGGATAACTTGGTATGCTGTATTGTGCATGCAGCAACTGGAAAGATTGCGTGCATGGTAACACGTTATGCCAAAATATTATCGTAGAGTATGCCTGAATATTGACGAAAGAGGAACAGTCCTGCCTTGCTTCAGAAATAACATTATAAAGACGACTGGTGTTAATATGTAAGATAATCGGCAAGGCCTATTGGTGCCCCGTTCGGTGCACGCTACTAGTGTTGTTCGCTATCTGACGTCATATTATGTATTCGTCACTATGACGTCACCAATCCCTCAATGGAACCAAAGTGGATTACCGAACAGCCTAGGACAAAATACACGTGGCGCCTTGAATGTCAGGGGAAAAATAAACCTAGGCATCCTATAGATATGTTAATCTTCATTTTGATGAAACCGGGCTCTGATCTCAAATCTGACGACACCTTTATGAAAGCACGTTTTAAGTGCTTTCTGTTGTTTTTTAGGCTTCTCCATATGAAGTAGCCTAAAAAACAGCAGATGCTATGTAGCTATGTAGCTATCATAGTCCCCGAGATAATAAGGGATATCAGGAGAGAAGTCATTTGGACACATAAGATATAATTTGACGTTGAAAATATTTCACCAAGTCATGAAACTTTCACCAAAGAGAGGGGGGGGGGGGGGGGGGGG
>JARFNZ010123668.1:0-11980 GCA_031763405.1 Balanus nubilus
CTCGCGCGCGGCGCGGCGCGGGTCGGGTCGGGTCGATGCTAGGCTGGCCTGCGGGCCGACTGCTAAGCCTCCCCTGTGTCTTCGTCACACAGAGCCGTGGCATTAGCATTGACGCCGACTAATTCCACAGAAGCCCGCGCCCTGACAGAAGGCAGCTTCTCGGCTGTAGAAGCTCACATTCAGTTGGAATCGCGATCTATAGGTGGTTTTGATCGCTTGGAGCATCTGTGTTCGTGAATTTGGGTGATATGAATACATTGCAAAAAATTGTCGCCATAACTTATGCGAACAAACAACACATACAAGCAAAACATACAACCTCATTGTTAAAGTTAAGCTATCCGTCATTGAACCCGAGGAACTCTAGAGATCATGTAAAACTTCATATTTATGCGACGCAAACTGGCCGCTCTGCAACTTGTATAGCCATAAGGAACTATTGCCAAGTCTTCCATGAATAAATTGCATGCACTTAAGAACGATGAGTCATGCGCGACAAACGGGGTTTATTTTCTAAGCTTGTCAGGTAACTCCCTCAACACTACTAACGATGTTTAGTGTTTTAGTACCCCTCTCTATTCGGATGGTATGGCACGGGTAATGGTATGCGTAGCCAAGCTCATCATACGTCTGTTATCCACTTGTTTTTGGTCATTTTAGTCTGCTGTGGCTTTCGATAGATACGTAGAAAATGTGTGCATCTTCATTCCTTGTGCAAATTTAAAGTTAGTGATACGGAGGTTGACTATCGGATGTTCTTGTACTTACCACAAAAATTGGTTAAACGGTCGGCTTTAGCGATCTAAGCTATATCGGTGCACTAAATCTTTTCCAAACTTCCCGTGAAAAACCACAACAGAATCGTCTACGCACTGCTGTCAGCTCAAATCGGCGACACGTGAAGCGCCTTTCAAGCTCGCTGTTCTCTCGCGAGAGGTCAGGCGCGCGGTTTCCAGGCGCGTCGACATTTCATCCGGCCCGCTATGATTTATCACTGATTGTTTTACAAACCGCCGGCGTGAGCGCCCATAGAAATGGCCAGATCTTCGTCAGAAATGAAGAAGCATGTGGGCATGGCCGGCTTGGTATGCTGGTCGCCGGCCGCCGCGCCGAAAACAACGCCGCGCGCCAGGATTGCCTCAGCCGCGCTGCCGCCCGCGCCGGCATTGCGTTCAACTTGTGTGCAAATTGGTGCGAGATGGATACCCCATCCCGGGGCGCGGCGCGGCCGGCGGAATATTTCGGCTGTGGTGGAGTGATCGCGCGCCGCGAGCCGCGCGCTGCGCGCCCTCTGGCGGATCGATGGTCTCCCAGCTTCTGGCGCAGGAAGCCACCTGATTTATGCAATCAGAACCAATATCGGCCGGCCGGCGGCGCCATATTTATTTTCCGCCGCGGGCGCAGCCATCGCTCTTCGTTTCCCAGCCGGCACCGTCGCCGAACGCCCGAATCCCGGCAGAATCGTCCGTCAATGGCAGCTATTATGCTTTTGACAAATTAAAAGCTATGCGTGCTGGAAGACTCAGTCGTCGCTTCAGCGGGGTAACGAAGTAGAGGCAAAAGGGTAACGAAGGGGATCTAAGAGGAGGGCCTGTGTGTTTTGCTTTAAACTCAGTTTTACGTTTTGGAATAACAATTTAAATATTATGGATCATCTTGTAGTGCACCTAAATGCAATTTAGGTTGATGAGCAAGGATTTTTTTTCATTTTGTCTGAGCCAGTAAACAACAAATACCTATATATGTTTGAATGGCGATCTGCCTTCTGTTGCTACTATCGTTCAGCGTGGCCTGCTGTGTAAATGTGATTTTTATTTTAGTTTTGTTTCCTTAATGCATCCAGTTTTCTTTGAGCAGTAGCTATTCGCTGGTGAATTGAGTCGTGCCTGCAGACAGCGCTGAAAAGCTCGGATATTTATTCACTTATCGTACTAGCCGATCGCATTACAATAGCTCGTAAATAGACTTAGCATATTATCTAAACCATGTTAGGAAGCTTACTTATCCTTGACAGACAACGTCTGGTTTGCGCTCTGTAAAGTTCGACTTCAGTGGATAGTGCGCCCGAATTCCAACTAGCTGCTGCAAACCTGTTCTTTGCCCACTGGCTCTGCGCGCGATAACTGTTGTCAGCCAATGATTTATCCTCATCGTAGTTAGCTGCACGAATTGAGAGGTTCACATCGATCGGCCTGTGGGAAGCTTGTTCAGTTGAAAACAGTGCGCCATCTTTAAGCGTATTTCTGGTAATGGAGTTTTTTCAGTTAATGGGACTGTCCCATCTCAACAGCTTGTGGTAGATTTTAGCAGTTTGGGCCTTTCAAAGACCCACCCGGTTAACTATGGGAGATTGGAATTTCAACATTAAGTTTTAACTTGAATAACTTTTGAATTAAGCGATATTTTCGGGAAAGAGGACACCACCGGGCTGGCAGCAGACAATGCCTAACATTGTGACACATAATACAGCTATATTTGCCCAGTTTCAGGAAAGTGGAACAGTCCCGTTAAGGATGCGTTAAATCGGTCACAAAAGGCATGCCCGACGCCCGTACCGTTTATGTCTTAATGTAATTATATGGGATCTTATACATAAGCAATCATTTCGAAAGCATTTATCTGAATACATGGCTAACACTGGCCTACAAATGAACTTCTCCCTTGCCGCTCAGTGCCCCATACAAACATTTGCACTCCCGAACCGGAAACACATCTCGATCGTCCAGCTATTCCTGCCCTGTCGGGCATCGGTCGGCAGTATTTTGCCTCGGACGGTGCGGGTCAGGTCATTAGAGCTGGCCGTGGAGGCGATTCCCCGGCCGAAGCTCGCCGGCGGCCGCCCGTCCGCCGCTCTCGCTCGCCGATTGGTTTATTTCCGCGGCGCACCACAGATCCGTCTCTGTCCAGCGACCGCAGTAAATACAATTACGACGCCAAACGGAGATGGATTACTGGCCGCGAAACGGACGGCGCCCGCCCGAGCATCTCTCTCAGGCCGAAATTCGAGAGCGAACCGCGCCGCAGCTCGCTGAGGTAGTATTCGGCGCCAGCGAGCGGCCGCCGCCGCGGCCGCGGGAGGGCGGGAGGAGCTGTCATGCGGCGGTCGAGCCCGTGCAGCGCCATGGAGATTTACATGCGAACGGCGTGTCTTGTTACACGGTCCCGGGATAAATTTTCGGCTCGGGCGCCGGTTATGGATGCACCCACGGCACGCAGCTTCCCTTCAAGATCACAGCACGGCCTGGCATATTGCATTTTCAGCAGAAACTTTTCTCGCCATGGTTTTAATTACGGCATTAATCTTGCTTGCTTTCCTCTATAGATAAACTCAATACAGATTGTAATTTATTCTGCAAATGGAAGTATAAATCGGCTTTAATCCCATAAAAATGAAATAGTGATGAGCATTCTGGAATGTCTGAATAACCACGGGAAAAGTTGAGCTGAAAATCCGACCCGACTGGCGCGGCTAGATTAAGGCGAGAATTGCGGCATTATCTGGCGCAGCCGATAGGCACCTCTGGCTGCCGGATCAGCCACATTCGTCATCACACGCCGGCCGATGAAGACATCACGCTGTGACCGGCTAAAAGCAACGCGATCCAGCCGACAGCTGGCTCTCACCTTCAAGCTGCAGTCGGGCGTCGTCTCCGGTATCCGATCCGAGCTGGGCCTGTGTGACCCGATCCGACCCAGTCTGGGGGCGCTCCAGGGCTCCCCGTGGCGTCACCGCGGAATCTCACGGGATGCGGGCTGCCGAATCGAACGGTGTCGCGCGCCCCGATGCCGTCCGGATAACTGTTTGTTTGTGCGCCGACACGCGATAGAAACCCCGATCCAGGCGCGCGATTCGGGAAGGAGTTTATTGCCCCAAATAACCTTTTACTTTTGTAGGAACCGGCGTGGTTTTATGACCGCACAACAAGGTCGCAGTAACGGATTGGAGGGTCGGGTAGGCGAAAGAGACTCACCAGCTGACCTCTCGTCTTGGGCCAGAGCTGCGCTTCATGTGACGAACATGAAGCTCGGGTCACCTTGGTTTCTGACTCGACATCCACCAGGCCAGCGACCATTGGCATTATGTTGCGCTATTATCATGGTTCAAGCTTCGGTGCCTACGCTCTTCCATGAACGTAAGACACGCTTCGTGATACGAGTTTATTTGTTACATTTTAACTGATAAAAAAAAACTACGGGAACTTGGAAGGCAGCTAATTGCAGGCATTAATTGGTCGTAATTAACAAGTCAAGCGGCGGTCGGTGAGCAGCTTTTCTGACTATGTAGTTCACCGGCTAGCCATGGCTCATATGGTCATGTGGCATGCAATGGCTGAATGTGGTTCATTTAGTCAAGTTTTAACTTCCCTGGGCTTGGTGTTGAAGAAGCACGCTGCGCTCATTAACTTGCAAAAAAAATCTGTTCGTGCAGTGCAGGGCGGAAATAATTACGTTTAATGTCTAAACTGTTTGTTAATTATTCAGATGCTTACCCTCTGAAACTACAAACCCTACATTATAATACTGTCTTGCAGGTGGTGGTTAAAAAGAAGCTGATATTTTTGCAATAATCGAGACAGAACATCTTAATTTCGAGTGAGAGTACCTACATAAATTCCAGCGTGTTTCAGGTGCTTTGCTGGTCCCACGAGGGCTTACGACACCACGAGGCATATCGTTGCGAAGTTTAAAGTATCTTTGACGTCCAAGCTTTCGGTATCCAAAGTGATCTTCAACGTCATCGTCATAACGAATTTTGCGTTCCTCTGGGATTTTCATGAAAACTTGTTTGAAAACGGCAGTAATGACAAATACAGGCTTTCAAATAAATTAATGTGTGGGCTTCAGGTCACCACATACTAGACACTTGGCTTCAATATTTCGAAATTTCGACCAATCTGTCATTCAGTCATTCATTGTTCCCGTTCGAAATTTATTGTCCCACTCCACTTGCCTTTCTTGTATAATAATTTATATTTGCTTTCCGGTTCATACACGCCACATGATGTGACTGTGACAGCAGTACCAGCTGCAAATATACTCAACGAAATGTAACGTAAGTGGAATATGCAACATTTCTTCGAGAAAATCTATAGTAATCAATCAGTATAGGTGCATTTCAATTAATATACAATTCCGCCATTAAAGTATAGACAACAAATAAAAAAACTGTTTGGCATAGCGTCAGACCCTAAAATATGAAACGGTGATGGACCGGGCTAAGGAGTCCAACTGTTGACAACACCAGCACTAAGGAGCGCCATGGTTCCGTAATCAGGTCAGGTTTCAGGTCTGAGACGCCCATTCCTTTCTCTGTTGCTGACGGTGCCCTGACCAGCCCAATACGGCCTATACATCACCGCGGCAATATTGGACCAATCATCTCCGATCTCTGCCGTGGGGTTATCATCAGTCGGGCGTGCGCTGCAGCATCAGCAGTGATCAATATCACCTCCCAGCCGATTTATTCCGCCACCACCGCCCCGCCGCCGCCGCCACTGCTACCGCCGCCGCCACCGCCACCGCCCGAACGGCCGGCCGCCTCCTCCGCCACCGCCTCCACCCGAACCACCGCCACAGCCGCCCGAGCGGCCCCCGGTATTATTATCTCATTCTAGGGAGTGGCCAAACTTGCGCCGTGGCCCTCACAGTATGATGTATTGCTTTATTACGCCGCCGCTAAAGATTTATGGGATCTTATCTGAAGCTAAGAAGAAAAATACCCGGAGAAAATGGTCGACGTCGGGGACTGGCGATGGCCTCCATAGCGGGCGTTGTGCGAGTGTGGCAGGTGCGAGGACTCGCGGCGGTGGTACGGGTCAGACGTCGTGTATGACCTGTTGTCTGTACGCAGCTGTAATTGGCTTTATTATTAAGTTTGCCAGCTGCGTGGCTTGGCAGCTTAGCTTATTTAAAATGCAATGGTCGGCCGGTGGGAGACGATTGAGGCGTAGCTGAGATGCACAGGTGACAGGTCAATTGACAAATTAAAGATGGTTCAAGATTGAAATGATTTAGCTATTTGCATTGTTCATTAGGTACCGTGGAAGTGCTGCTGCGCCGCCCTCTCAACCTTCCATGTCTTACTGATGAGCTCGCATGTCCATTCGTTGCAACCTAAAGGTCGCTAGCCCACCGCCAGATATATTTCGAAATGCTTTGCTAATTGGCTTATATTGCCCTCGTGCAATAATCATTCGTGCATTAGCAGATTGCTCGTGCGTCTATTCCGAATTCGTCGAAGTTGTCTTGATAGAATCTACTCGGAAATGCATCAACAAAATTAAATCCACCCAGACGCATCTCGCCCCCGGAATTAATTTCGCAGCTTTAAATGAGCACTGGCCCAGGCGCATCCCAAATCAATGCCGCCGCCTTTCTCGGTGTTGCTTCCCGGACGCGAGGTCCTCGCCCAGCCGAGCATCCCATCTCCGGGACGTTCCGCGCCCTGCACCAGCCTATTGTGTGTTTAAAACCATTCAGAGCCCATAGTTTCCCGAAATTTTAATGTTGTTTCTTTAGATTGCTTTTGGTGCCCAGGGGAGTCGTTTCATATATTGCTCTCGGGCAATGCGTCACCGGTAGACTCAAAGATAATTCCTCCGTGGTAATTTATGGCTCCTCAGGTAGTTTCGACCGACGCCGCGAGCTGAGAAAGGCTCCAGAAGTAAGAAATTCTCCTATGTTTGCAATACTTATTAACGCACGATACGCGAGGGAGCAATTCCAGACGATGAATTCTCCTCGCTTGAGTTTACAAAAGCGTGCATGGATTTTATGACCATGTCCGAAATAAGCCTTGTTAATGACGTCAGATTTGTTCAGCCGTTCAGCCAGCATGTCAGGTGACGAGTAACGCATTATGTTCCCTTTCCTTATTTTATTTGCATCGTATTACGTATACGGTTCAATGTAAAAAATGCGCACGATAAAACGGCTGAATGTATTTACAACAAGTTGCAGATCAGGACCATGTTGTATTTTATTCGCTGAAAGAGCACAATACTCCAGATTGAACAAACAGCGATAACACGGAATTGAAATGCAAACATCCGCCGAGTTTTCTCCGAGCATTGACGTTTAATTAGATCTGGGCTAAGATCAACGCGGATCCAGGATACAGCGCCGGCTCCTTGGTCGCCAAGCTGTAAAAAGGCCGCATTTGCATACAAAGCTGCTGCCGTCCGTAATTAACCGCAAATATAAAACGCCGCCGTCTCTGTCGCCAGCCTGGCGGTGGTCCGTCCGACTGTCGGCCAGACGGCCATTCTCCTCCTGTTCCTCTGCGGAGGGTCGCGGTCGGGAGGAGCGGGACCGTGTCAAGGCAGTCAGCCACGCCGATATATCAAGTTACTGCCGACGCAGTTGGAGACAATTAAGGACCTCATAATGGTCGCACATCAACTTGTCGTTATCCTGAATCGGCCGGCCGCGATGAATGTGAGAAACAATTAGGAGATCCTTCAGTCGGGTCGCGGCGGTCGCGCGGGACGGGTCGTTCTGTCCGCTCCAGGCCAGCCATCCGCGGGCCGCAGTCGTAAATTCGGCACCGCCGCGAGAAAAAAGACTGACTTTCAATGAACTCCATAAAGGGGATTGATGGCATGCATTTTGCATGGTTCTGGGTCTGAGAATGACATTCCCTGGGACGCTCTGGTCGCCGGGGTTCAAAGGGCGCGACAACTGTCTTCGTGAGATTTCGTTCAAAGTTTTCAGGTCAAGGATTGTCGCTTGAAAGTTTTGAGCCTAAGAGCTCCGACAGTTTCTTCAATTTTTCTGGCGTAGATTGTTGATGGCCTCTGCACCAAAAAGTGTTAAAACTGAATTATTTGAGTTAAATTTCACGCTATATTTGTTTGTGGCTACTCACTCCAGACCGTAAGTGTTCGTCCAATGACCGTGATAAAATCGGCCAAATGAACAACCCACGAGCCTCGTCAAGTTGACATGCCATTTTCAAAATCAAGAACTTGTTATAAAAGAACGATCTTACAGAGACAGCTCTTTGCTCTCCGTGGTTCTCTAAAGATCGACAGACTACACTGCATTTTTTTTTAAGCTGTTATATTTAAATAAAGCTTCGTTTACCAACAAAAGCCTAAAACGATCAGACTCTCTTATTACATGTGAAATTCCATGTTGTTATTTGTAACCCACCACATCCGTGGATCCGTGTGCATGAAGTGACAGGTCTGTTATAGATGTGCGGCAATTGGACTCCGCTGTAATTGTTTTGTAATTAATATTTCCCTCCAGCACAGTGTCGGCATTTCACAAACGTTTACAATTGCTTTCGATGACCAAGATAATTTGGCTACCAGTCATCAGATTGCCTGATAATTTATCTTTCTTCACTGGTGGTCTCATTTCAAAGTAAGACTGCATGAGAGCTGCTTAATGAGAAAATCGTGTTCGTAAATATGGTCGAAGTGTTTATTTATGAATTTTGATACATGTTTACTGTCCCGGCGCATTGAATATGAGCACTATCAACTGCATTACGTCATTTAAAACATTGCTAATGATTGTGTGCTCGCAGTTAATGTCTCATCATAATGGTTTTCTACAAGTCTCTTACTCACACTATTAATAAGACTTTAGCGACCAATAACTTTTGACCCGCAGACCTTCGTGCTTATTAGAGGCGTAGCTGGTGTTTGTAAAATAATAATACAATCCAGGTTCTGTTGGAATTGGGTAGTCTTGCGTTCGACCCTATCGGAGATCGATGCATAACTCACAACGTTTAATGAGCTTCAGTTGTAATGTCTTGCTCAGCAAGGTTAAATATGCCCTTCGTGTTGCACGCTGACAGACAATAAATTCAGAAATTCAATACCGCTGTATTAAAGAATCCCTGTTTTATCTTGTATTCGACAAAGTTAATTTTGGTGCTCCTTCTGTATGCATGAAATATAGCAATGTGTAGGTACTGGATGTTATGGCTGCAGTAGAGCATTTGTTTGCTAAACACACCAGCATTTGTTTTAAGGGAAGTCTGTCGCTAGCGTTGGCAAAATTTAGAAGAAGGTTGTCAATCTGTTCCGTTTGTATATATCAAGTACCGTCACCACGCCCACTGTTTCGACCCGAAGGCGGCCTGGTTCTCTGATCTGAGCGCCCCGTCCGGTCTGGGCAGGCAGGACCGGGGTCCGATGGCGGCCATGTTTGGATCTGAGCGGCGCCGGTGCGTCCGGTCGCTCTCCCAGCCGGCTCGCCACAGGCCGGGCCCACGTGGCATCCACCCCAGCCTCGCACTGGTCCTAGCCGCAGGTCATATGCGCCAGTACACGCCCGTAAACTGGCACCGACCCCTCTCCTGCGGCGCAGAAATGACGTCCGATCCTGTTCCTGTGACTAATTGCGGCCGGTGCTGCGGCCATTTGCTGCCACGGCCGGCGTAGCCCGAGGGTTACACGCAACCAGCGTGCCCCGCCTCGTCTCCCCAGCTGCCGAACCTGCCGGAGAAGGTGACACTCGGCCAGGTGTCTGCGTTGCCTCAGCTGGCTGGCTTCCGGCAGGCATGGCAACCTGTCAAAACCCTGCACGGCACGGCCGGCGGATTGCTGAGAAATCTGCCGCCAGCCGCCATTACCGTCTGATGAACATGTCGGCAGTGATTGATGTCCCGCGGGGCCGCGACTGTGGCAGGTGATGCTTAGCCCAGCCAACGTGGCCCTCAGGCGTGACTCTACACAAGGACGGGGCGTGCAAGTTCCAGAGTGGGAGTTGGGGTGGGGAACTGTGAATCAGCAGAGGCATGAGCGAAATATTGACAAAATGGATGCAAAAGGTAAATACAAGACATGGGAAAAGTACTTTAAGAATCTACGCTAATGCTTAGAAAGTGATGAAAATCGTGGATTTTTCCACGAACCCTTTATCACAAGGACAATTAAGTTTTAATACAAGTACATTAACCCCACTGCCTGGATTTTCGTAATAACTTCAAAACGACGACAGATATTGACGCGAAACTCTTTGTACCTTATCTGGCAAACATTTGACGTCTTCCGAGGAAAAATCTATAAAAAAAATCAGTAGAGAAGTTTTTGAGAAAATCACGTTTTAGTGACGTCATATCACACTGTTTGCGGTAAAAAATCAACCAGTGTTTGATCGCTCATAAAACATGGTTTCGAGGCAAATTACATAAGAAACGTAATCAGAAGGGAAACGACATTCTCTTCAACAGGGTCATCTTTGAATTTTTTTTCAACCCCAAAATGAAGAAGAAAAATTATTTGGAAAAATAGTTACAAAATCACAATTTGGAAGTTGTTAAAAACGGAATATATGTGACAGAACAACAAATGAGCAATTGCTATGCCAAAGTTCTAGTTAATATCTCCAGCTTGACTTTGAAATGACTCGAATAAGTGTACAATCTGATGACATTATTTTTTTAATTGTGTGTTTGGCTTTTTTAGACCTGGTACGTAACAAAAATGACACCATGGGACTCCTGGGACAAAACTAGTCCATGAACGTGTGTTTTATTACAAATTATTCATTAAAAAAATTGACCTTCTTTGTCCTGACCTTGGCCTGACCTTCACTCAAAATGAAGTGAGTTAACAAAATGACCGTACCTATCGAATTATACGTCTGAAACAACTCATAAAACATAGTCCCACGACTTTTATGTAATTTTTGCACATGGTGACCTTTTGTGACCTGACTTTGACCTTGGCCTGTACTTAGTTTGAGACCTATACTCTAGCAGTATCTTTCTCTAATACTTGGAATTATTTTGGCCGAGTTTGGACTCGCTGTGCTGTTGACAGTCTGATCTCTGCAACCAATAACTCGAAAGCACGTGGTTTTGACATTTGACCTGACTTTGACCTGAAATAATACCATGTTAAGTGTATTTTAGGAGTTCCTAATAATATTTATCGAGAGCTTTCGCTTGCCGCCCTGCATTTCAAGCTGCGACCCTTGGTTCGGAAGATGTGGAGGATAAGATTTACCCCCAGTGGGGCGAGTTCGGCTGGAGACCCCAGCAGGCGCGGATTAAGTTCAATAGTAACATAAATGGCTTGCATGAGGACAACTTACGATAAGTGTTGTAAAGAGGACAAGGGGTCATCATTTGAACATCTGTTCCTTTCTATCATATTTGTAAACCAAAACACAACCTTTTATCAGCTGACGTTTTGGGCGAATGGATTCCGTACTTCCACCATATTAGAGCATTTTAAAACCGATTCTTACTCTCATGATCGAACGTTAAAGGGAGTATGTCTACTGACGTTGGTCAGGTGGAGTTATTAACACAGGACGATAAAACATATTTTTTTCTGAATTAAGTCGTAACTTCATCTCTCCAGAATAACTCTGACTGCTGAGATATCAAAATTTATCCAGGTTTGGTCTGAGAAAACAAGGGTATCGGGTTTCTTCCAAGTTATCAGAACACATACAGCTACTAGAATTATTGATCAAACATTTGAGATATTAATACAAATTTGCGTAACACACCATTAACCCACGACTAACTGGGGGCTTTTTTGCCTCCTCCATCTTTTTTGGTAATATCTCCTAAAATCCTACGCGTATCGTCGCCAAACTGTCAGTACTCTTTTGCACATAAATTTTAAACATGTTAGCCAAAGGAAAATGATGACGTTTGAATAGGTCGTACGGAAATGACGTAAGAATGACGTCGTGTTTCCCGTTCGTGACCAAACATAAGGGTTGGTAGGAAACGCTATCAAGACCACAGCTTTTAACATGAAGTACATTTCTTTATATCCTCATAGTCAAAAGAAAGCAAACTATGAAACTGCTATTTTGTTTTTAAATTGTTAAGCAATGTTGAAAAGTTGAAAAATTCATAGTTCAAATTTTGATTTTTTTTCTCTACATTTTCGAAGAATTTCACAACATTTTCAAATACCGGAATATATATATTAAACAGCCAACTTCGGTGAATTTCAATACAGGTCTGATTAAAGAGTTGATATGTTGACTCTAGTCT
>JARFNZ010123689.1:0-11978 GCA_031763405.1 Balanus nubilus
TACTTAGACGATTTTCTTTTCTTGGCGAAAACTCCAGTAGCATTAGGTGATATATGTAAGTTCATGACTGATATTGGATTGGTAATTAATGTTGAAAAATCTGTCCTGACGCCGGTCACATTAGTCACATTTTTGGGTGTTGTCATCGATTTACCGTCAAGCTCGGCATATGTAAAACCTAATTTAATTGCGCCATTGTACAATGCATTGTCGCGGTGTTCGCGGGA
The DNA here is from genome assembly GCA_031763405.1 of Balanus nubilus. Lineage (NCBI taxonomy): Eukaryota > Metazoa > Arthropoda > Thecostraca > Balanomorpha > Balanidae > Balanus > Balanus nubilus. The sequence goes on from JARFNZ010123689.1 coordinate 228, forward strand.
CTGGCCGGCAACTTGAAGGCAGCGCCTGGCTGGCTTTGTTAATTTTGTCCGCCCGATTCTGAAGCTGCCTCTGGAAGCTGTGCCGGCTGTGAGGGACGGTGATGGTACTGCGTGCAATGCTTTATTGCCCTATATCTGTAGTAACGTCAGGTGGCGCTGGCAAGACAGGATGATGTGGTCGGCCGTGCACGAGCGAACGGTTTTTGTGGACGCGACGCCGGAACAGATCGGTATTGTACGGCTGGGCTGCGCCCCGGTGTCGGTACCGTTTAATAGGCCGCTGCCTATTTATGTAGCGGAATATGCGGCCGCCTTGGTGGCCGTGCATTTGATGGCCGACAGCGCGGAGCCATTCACACTGTATTCGGAACAATATTGGAGTCCGCTATAATTTGGATAAGGGCGGAGTACCGCGACAGTGGTTGCCAATTTTATTAGAAATATTTGCAAAAAGGAACTTTTCTGTTAGATACATTGAATCAAGATGTAACCCGGCCGACGCACCATCCCACGCCATCCGGCGGTGACCGGGGTGGCCCGGTGGTGGTGGTGTGGTTGGCGTTGACCAGAGGGTCGACCTGACCTGATTGGCCTTCGCGCCAAAAGCGGGAGCCAATAGTGTCTGGGGGAGGCTCGCCGAGGCTTCTCCGTGTGTGTTTTGTGGCTGGTGAGTCATTCGCGACTCTCGCTAGTGACGTAAATACAGGTCGACTCTCTGACAGGTGTTCGACTCAGAGACAGGTGTTCGACTCAGAGGCAGGTGTTCGACTCAGAGACAGGGCTGAGGCACAGACACGGTGTGGGCCCGGTCCGTCCGGAGTCGTACCGGCGTCGGCTCGCATCGCCGCTGCCCCTACCGCGATACGAGGGCCGACCGCAGCGAAGTGGGCGTTGAGGTCGTCCGCCCGGTCACTCAGGTCGTCGTCGTCCGGTGTTTGGCGCCTTCTCGCCGGTCGCAGTGCGAACTGCCTGAGGCGGCTCCAGAAGTCACGCCGCCCACTCGGCGGGCCGTTGCACAGATACGAGCGTCGCGCGAGGGTGATCAGTCCCTTCACTCGGGCCGTGGGGCGTCATTGGTTGGCTAGCTACCACTGGCCGGCTGGGTCTGTGTGTGCCTTTTCCTGTACGTTTTTTTGTATTGGAAGGCAGCCAAGTAGTTGGCACCTGATAATCAGTAGTGAATATCTGAAAGCACGATTGTCATAGCTCTGTACCTGTTCCTTTCTACTGTTAAGTTAGACATGAATGTCGCACTGTTTGTGAGTTGTTTGCCATTTTTATATACCAATTAGTGGTCATATATTAGCGACGAATAGTCGTCGCTCTGGTAGTCGAGAATAGTGGTCCTATAATAGCGAGAGATTGTCATTGCTCTGATAGTCGAGAATAATGCATCAGTTTCACAGTGAAAACTTACAGGCATGTCATTTCTCCAACTAGTGATTGGTTGATCAATGAACAGTGTACTTGTGTCTTTCTTTTGCTTCATGCGATAGCCCAAAACAACATCAAACGTTGTTGCCGGAGGGAATGCGCTCGGGGATATTTTGAAGTCGATTCATTCCATGCAACGCCACAGATGCCATGTTAAATATAGCAAAACTCGAAAAGTGCAATTCTAAGTACTTCATTACCTCAACTACTCTGAGTTTAGCACACCCTGGCACCACAGCATGGTTTCACTTGAATACATATATTGTCATCCGTACCACATAACATGATACTTTTATCGTATTCTGATTCATACGTATCACATGATCGCATTCACTTGCAAAGATGCGCACAACAGGGAAAGCCGAGTTACAATGAGATTGTACGTCGTCCGCGCACGGTCCGAAGACTCCAAGAATACTTGTTCATCACTGTACAACTGGCTATTATAGCATACTGCACGCATACCACTGCGTATGGACGGCGAAGGACAAAGACACATGAAAGATGAAGCATTTCGCCGGCCAGCCAGCTCGCCAGCGCGCAGCACTGCTCTGAGAAAGCACGTGACTATCAGGTCAGATCACGGGTTGTTTCGCCCGGCCACCACCAGGGCGGCGCCACTACAACTTCATTTCCCACAGCACCAGGTGGGCGTCGCGCGAGGTGGGCGGTCGTGATGCCGCCGCCGAGTTCTTCCTCTCATTCCGGCCCCAGTTGACGTACCCTCTGCCGGCCATCACGGTGAGGACACTCCGCGCCGGCTCCTCCTTCGGCCTGGCCTCGCCGCCGCCCGCGCGACCGTCCGCCGTCGCCGTCTCGGTGCGGAAGGAGGCGACTCGCGAGGCGGGCGCCGAGTGCGCTCGGTCGCCCTCCGACGACGAGCTGGTCGTCTGCGCGGAGGAGCGAGAGTCCACGGACCACGTGGAGAGGTCCAGCGAGCGCGGGCGGCCGTTCCGCATCTCCAGTCGCCGGTCGAGGGAGGCGATCTTGTGAGGGAGGCCGGCGAGCAGCTCGGGATCGCTCCGTCGCAGCTGCGCGTCGATGTCGCCCAGGTCGCGTGACTCGTCGAAGCCGGGCAGGTTGAGGAGGTTCCCGTATAGTCCGTACACGTCATCGAGGACACTCCCACTGGCTGACATGAGACCCACCCCACGAGGCAGCGTCTTCGACAAACGCCGCGTCATGTTGTCCCGATCACGTGACCGTTTTCTCAGCAGCGAAGGACTACTGAACCGCGTCGGCATTCGGACACTCTTCTTCGACTCGCTGAGGCTCGTGTCGGACCTCCGCTTCTCGAGCAGCCTTCCAGCGCTGTCCGGCGCGGCCTCCTCCAGAATCACGCTCTCCCTCTGCGCTGCCGGCGCCGGCGCGCGCGGGGCCGGCGCACTCAACACTTGCAGGTACGTTACCGGTCCACAATGCGCGTGATACGAGATGTTCCCTCGTCCGGAGATGATCGGCACCCCCTCCAGCCTCGGCAGCGGGATGGTGAGCGTCACGCCGACGCTCGTGCCCACCCAGAGCAGTCCCCGGCCGGCCAGGAGCGCAGTCACGGCCACCGTCTGCCGCACGCTGTCTCCCATCACCCTGGAGATGTTGGAGGCGACGTTGATGTCCTGCAGGTGACGGAAGGTCTCCGTGTGGTACAGACAGATGGTGGAGCTATGAGCGAGGGAGATCCACAGGCCGATGCCGCTGTGCGCCAGCAGGTGGACGTCGCCGGAAGACTCGTGCTCCTGCACCGTGAAGCTCTTCTGTGGGACGGAGGCAGGTGGATGTTAGGTGCTGTTCAAGTGATGACAACACCAAAGGAGAAGCGATGTGCTGACGGTTTGGCCTCATTGTCCGCGTCCACAGCGATGCACAAGACTTAACTTTATCATTTTCTATTAACACAGTCATCAATTTGCCGTTCAATCAAAAGGGGTGTTATAATTCATCTCAACAAATGGGCTTTCATCCCTGATCTCCCGGCTTGTATCCACTCACCGTGACCTCTCGCGTCTCGGCGTCGATGACCGACACCTGACGTCCGCAGCCGGCGTACACGGCGCCCCCTATCGGCAGCAGACAGGCCACGGGCCTGGCGCCGAGCTGCAGGAGGCACGGCTCGCCCGGCAGCCAGCCGCCGTCCGGCGCGCGGTCGATCGCCGCCACGGCGCCGTTTTCGAGCGCGGCGAACACGGCGTCGCCGAGCGGCACCAGACGGCGCGCCGGGGACGGCAGCGGCGCGCAGGCCGTCTGCTGGCAGTGCTCCGGCTCCTGGGCAGAGTACTGGAGCAGTCTGGGGGCGGAGGGAGGGAGGGAGGGAGGGAGGGAGGTCAGATTAGATGGCCGTGGGTGGTGGCGGCGAAGGGAAGGCAAACATTGTGACTACTGTTCAAGACTTCCCCCAAATAGAAATGTAATTAAAAAAGTGGTAGTGCTAGCCAGCATCATGTGGATATTTTCGAATGGTCTTCCCAACATGAAATAAGCTCCACAACCAAGCAATGTAAATATAACCACTTCTAATTTCACGCCTCCACAGTCTGATTCCACTGGACACCCGAAAGCATGATGTGCCGTTACGTTAAGAACCAGCCATAAGCTTGGTAGATTCCTCGTCAGACTCCAACAACCTCCCTGCCAACCACCTCCTAATAAGCTCATAATCAGTCTCCTGTCGTCCCTCATCCAGACACATTCATCCAACCAGAACACCAACTCTCAATCTAATCGACACCGGCACTTCAAGGGCGGGGTCCAGGACTACGCCACCCCACCAAATACGTCCAGGGTCCGTTAGTAACCGCAAATGGCATCCATGTAAGTACTGCTCACGATCGTGCTGCCAATGACTCATGTGCCGTAAAGCCACACGGGAGGGCCATAAGAACACGATAAGCTCGTGTGATGGGCCCGCTCAGGACGAAAGATGGGAAGATTTGTTTTGATAGCGGGCTTAACCTGCTACCGGTACTGGTAGGTATATCGTGAGATCCGCAGGCAACATCCCACGGTCAGTTTGTTCAAGAGTCCGTTGTTTTGTGCTGACAGCACACGCAGGACACAGAAATAACGTTGGATCAAGGGCAACCGTTACCTATCAGGTCTCCGGCAACCATCACATTGAACTTAACGCATCCATGCCTTTACATACAAATGCATTATATCGATTGCTGTCAACTACCAGCTGACCCCGCCGTACCAACTGCTGACTTCCATACTCGCTGATTTGTCGCTGACCTGCTGCTGACCTTATCTGTTGCTCACCTTGCCCCACCTGCTGACCTGCTGAGATCGTCTCAGGCCCACCCGCTGCTGACCCGTTATCCCAATATCGACCTGCTGACCTGCAGCTGACCCGCCTCAGACCCCCCGCGGTCCATGTGTGACCCTGCTGACCCGGTCTCACCTGCTGCTGGCGGTGCTGATCCAGACGGCGCCGGAGCGACAGCCGGTCTCGGTCACATCCCCCGACACATACTCCATGGCGGTAACCCGCTCCCCTGGCAGCTCGAACCTCAGAACATCACGGAACCCGACCTGCGGCACGGAGGGGCGGTATGTCACGTGATGTGTACACAGGGAGGGCAGAGGTGGCATTGGTGAACACACAGAGACGACGGGTGGGATCACAGGACACGTGACGCGGAGACGGGCAGTGCGAGATTAGTGAGCGGTACTGGAATCGAAGTCAGCTTTCATCGCTCGAGAAGTTGATGACTGATTTGGTGGTCACCACGGGTTGGGTGCTGTTATGATACGTCAGCATGCGGTAAGTGCATCTAGTAAGTCAGATTGTGTCATCGCTTGCAGAATGACTCAGCTTGTACCTACAGTGCGCCATGTGCAACATATCGCAGTAAACATTTACTTTGCGGGGCACGTTCATGACCAAACGTTATTCTTTAGCGGAAGTTCTTCGAACAGTCAGTGACCGTAAATTCGGTGCATAAATCCTCGAACCGCACGACAAACATCAGACATGGTGTGGCAATGTATACACAATCACGGCCAAGTTTACGGCCGCCGGATCGGGTCTGCGAACCATGGAACATGCGGCGGGAACAGCCTCGGCCTCGGCCCACGGCCAGATGGCGAAACGGCAAATATTTGGAAGAACCCCGCGCCGCTAAACAAAGGATGATAGGGAACTGACCTAGTTTCGAAGGAACAATCGCAGGAAACTTGCCGCTGTGTTGGGAGTCCTAGATGGTCCAAATATTGATTTATTATAAGCTGGAACCCTTTCGGCTCCCTCGCCCGCTGCTCCTTTACATCAACGATTGAAGCGGTGAAACATTAGCAGTACCCCGTAAGCCGAAGTCTCCATTATAATAGCTTCATCCGTACGCCCCATAAAACTGTCCTTCACTCCAGCCAGAGTTCAGTACAGAACTACTCTAGAACCTCTCCATCCCGAGTCTAGAGCTTAGAACCTGCTTCTCCCTCCAGCAAAGGCCCAGTTTCCCACCGCTTCCTACCTGCTGCATGGCGTAGATCATGACGAAGCTGTTGACGCCGTCGCTGGTGCAGATCCAGAGGTAGCTCTGCTGGCGGGTCCTCTGGGTCGGCTTGACGATGGTGACGCTGTAGAAGCAGCCGCACTGCACCTGGGTGTCGTCGACGGCGGCGGCCGGCGTCACCACCGGCATGGTCTTGACGAACAGCGGCACGCGGGTGATAGCTCTCTGCTCTCGTTCGGGTACGTCCCAGGCCGGTGAGTTGTTACCTGGGGAGGGGAGGGGAGGGGAGGGTAGGCAAGGTCAGAGCAGGCAGAGGTCAAGGGATGTTTGAGAGACGGGCAAGAAGAGTCCCAACATGCAGTAGAAAGAAAACAGCAACACCTGGTGGAATCCTAATTAGGTAATGATACCGAGTATGTTGTGGAGAATGAAAATTGACATGCTTTCGTCCCTGAGCTCAACTGTGTAATCACACTGCGCGTATTGTTCGGGTCAATACCAACGAATACCCTGCAGACACACAGTTCGACCGCTTGGCACTGTCATATCAGTTTCCAACACACGACTTCGAACACACGTGTTCCTTGTTCACCTCCCACAGTCAACGCAACTTCCCCGAAACACACTTAACGCCGAACAAACCAGAATAGTCGCACTCCCTTCTCTACTCGCTAACTTCGACTCCCAAACTTTCGCCACATCTGCGCGCGACAGGAGTTCCCCGGGAGTTCCCCACCACCACTCACCATCGAGTGCCAGCTGGGCCAGCCGGAAGTCGGTGGTCCACTCGCGTTTCTTGGCCGGCGACTCGAGCTGGAAGGTGAAGTGCTCCTCCCGTCCGGCGCGGCGCACCGTCAGCTGCAGACAGCAGGCGTCCAGCCACGCGATCTCCTCGTCCTTCTGGCGGATCGAGCGCTGGATGGACGCGGCGATCTGGGAGGTGAGCGTCGTGTTGAGGCCCTGGGGAGCAGAACAGGTCACCGGTCAGGTCGCGGGCCGGGTGATGTTCAGCAGGTCGCAGGTCAGTGATCAGGTCGAGTTAAACAGGTCATGGGTCAAAGGTCAGGTGACGCTCGACAATCGTTGGTCATGGGTGGTCGTAATTTGGGTTCATAGTCGCCACTCAACGTTAGCAGGCCTGCCAGTTGCCAATTTTATATGACGACGATAAATTTTACTGGCTACATGTTCCGGGACGAAGTCGCCTCAGGCTACGGTGCAGCAGAAACCGTCACAGGTCACCAGTCGCTCGCCGAAAACCAAAGGTCATCGGTCACAGGCCGCAGGTGAGGCGGCATCGCAAAACCCCCGGTGATGCGACACAGATCCAGGAAACGTTACAGGTCAATGACCGAAATGTCACAGGGCACATACAATCGTCGTGAGGTCGGGCCTCTGTCTGTGACGAGGTCGGACGTAGTCGACTGTGTCCACCAGGAAGCAATAACTGGTCACGAACTGACAGAGATGCATAAATCGGGCTTTGCACCTCGTGAACCGCAATCACCATTCGGAGAAAACCCACAGCTCAACACAAGGCCACACACAGCGGATCTTCGCGAATTTGGCCATCCAATGACGTCACGGCAATTGGCGACACGTCTTCGGTCATTTGTACACAGCGCAGGGCACACAGCAACAACACCCCGGCGGCATACCAACACACCTCCCTTCGCGCACGTCAGCAAATTTATCTGCACATGATCCTTGACGCCTGCTAGGGAGCCGTGCGGTTGTACGCCGGCCTTTTACGTCAGTACAACAGGTCGCTGACAGTCACATATCCTGGTAGGCGCCAGGCGTGAGTCTGGGAGTCTACGGTTCAGACGGAGATAAAATAAAAATAGAAGGAAACATCCTGCACGACTGTAGAGACTTTTGCGTTTAGGATCTGAGGTAGTTGGTTATCGATATGTCTTCCGAGGATCGCGGATCTATAAGTTAAGACGGATGTTTTTCGATGTTTTCGAGACATTCTGCGAGCTGTTTTGTCAAAAGAATCACTCGGAAGTTTCCGTGGTCGTGTATTTAGTTTCGACGTGCTTTTTTCGTGGCATCTGCTCGTCGCAGCCAGCCAGAATTCCGACAAACCCTAACTAAGGCGATAATCCTCCACCGCGGGCTTCGGCTTCTCCGAAGCTGAAGGGCTCCTGACAGCCAGCATCTTGTTACCACGCCACGCATGGATAGGCAGATGGAACCGGGACACAAACGGGACCGAGACGGGACGGGACGGGACCGGGACCGGGACCGGGACCGGGACCGGGACCGGGACGGGGACGGGGACGGGGACGGGGACGGGGACGGGGACGGGGACGGGGACGGGGCGAGACAGACCGGACCGGACAGGGTGAACGAGATAGGCCGCGACGGGTGTGGTGAAAACAGGAGAGATAAAACAAAACTGGTTTGACAGATCGACGGTTCGCCGAGGGAAAGGGCGTATCAGAGAGATCAGGGAAGGTTGTGGTTTGGCTTGTCGACTGAACCAAAGCATCAGGATGTCATGGTTACATTAATGAGTGGATGAAAAAATGTCACGATTTTAGAGAAGACTTATTTTGATCAAATACCCCGAAAATTTATAATCCCTACCACATGAAAAAACAACTAGTCATCCACATCACCCATCTGTGTAATCTCATGTGTAATCCCATGTATTTTTCAATTCGTTATTCCATCAGCCATCTTATCATGATTGATGTTTCTTGATTGACAGATTTATGATTATTTATCCAATTTATGAATGTCAGTCCATCTTTTTGTCTGTCAAACCACATTGTATCATCAACCGAGGCCTCACCCAATCTCCCAATCCCCGACACTCACCGGGTACTCGCCCTTGAGCGTGCCAACGAGGGAACCGATGCGCGAGACGACCTCGTAGTCGTGCATCAGGTTGCTCATCTTGTGGCACAGCTGGCCAACATTGCTGAGGTCGTTGGCCGCTCCGCCACCGGCCGCCGGCGTCTCCTCCCCACCCCGCGCACCGCCCGCTGGCCGCGCCGTCGCCGTGATCACGTGACTCAGCGTCAGCGAGGTGCTCGTCTCCTGAATCTCCACATCCGTGACAGGCACGGACCACTTGAGGGTGAGCCGATCGGGCGCCGACGCGTCCTCGGCCGTCTTGCCGGCGACGCTGACGCACACGACCAGGTCGTTGAGGAGGAAGAGGCGGCGGTTCTTCGACTTGGTGATGGTGCCGTTGGTGCCGAACTCGAGCCGCGTGGCGTTGTCCTCTCGCAGGAGGTAGCGGTTCGTGTCCGCCAGAGAGCGCATCGAGAACTTGCCGTTCAGACGGCGTAGGGTTTCTCGGAATGCCTGAAAGGACAGGGGAGACGGCGATGCATTATGAGCGCGCGAGCTTATGAAGACTCACGTGGAGTGCGGAGCAATCTAGCAATATACGCACGTATTGCTATGAAGCGACGTGTAATTGTGTGTCCATATCCATCATCCGTTCCTTTTTTCAGACACAGTTCTGATCAATATCTTCCTGGATAAGTACAGTAAGAAACAAATCAACGTCCCGAACGTAAATCATGTCTAGTTTCTTGGTCAAGTAGGTAGGGAGGTAGGAATCCCCTGTATCGTGTTTTGAACCAAGCCGAGCATCGTCTTCTTTGACTAACTTTAACCGATGCATCGGTGATAAAGTTAAAGTAGGGGTACACATTTCATTTCCCGAGGCCAACACACACCTTGAACTGTTCCGATTCTCGTTTCCTCTCGTTGAGCATCTCTGCCAGAGATTCGAGCTGTGTGAGCGCCAGCTGAAGTGACATTCGGTCGTGGTGCCCCTGCGGCGTGTGCTTCAGCAGATCCTGGCCGGGCACGTGGCAATCATTAGTAAACAAGAAATAGACACACGTGAACGCACAAACGAATAAGAGAATTATAAGTGATCATTGGTTGGCAGATTGTAAGATTCTGAAAACTGAACTGACTGAGCGATACGCACCATTGATGTGGATGGTACATAAAACGCCAACGCCATTCATTGTGGAACTCCAGTAATGTATACGAGCTGAACGCTAGAACTCGCAAGTAATTGATACATATTTTCTTCAGAGGCAAACATAAAATGTAATAAGTATCAGTGAACGATAGTATTAACGCAACCGTAAGCATATTAAGTTATGAGATGCACCTCATAACTTAATATGCTTACAGTTGCGTTAATATGCACTGCACTGTACTCATGGTTTCTTCTGGTTGGATGAAAAAATAAAACGATAGCGAGCTGAACTTAACTGCAAACATTAACACGGCGTCCCAGTACAACCAGCGTTGCCCGGAATAAACAACGTGATAAACGTCATAAACTACATAGACCACGATAGACAACGCAATCAATAACATAACAGAACACCAAAAAGAGTGTGGCACATAATACACAGCCTACCTGCAGCAGCAGGATGAACTGCGGGAACCGCTGAACTGGCTTCACCATCAGCCCGAACAGCGACAATCTGTCAGGCGAACTGATCTGGCGCATCTTCAGGAAGTCGGCAAACGTGCTCTTCCGCTTCGCCTCGTGCTTGATGGTTTCCATTGAGACGGAGAAGTTATTGATGAAGTCGGAGTATATGTCCAACACGATCGCCTTCGAGAATGAAGCGACGAAGACGTCTCCGATGCGCTCTTCGGCGTCCCACTGGCGCACGGCCTCGGCCAGCGCGATCCTGAAGAGGGTGTGGCACTGCAGAATCTCCGGCACCCGCTTGAAGATGACGGAGATCTTGGTCGGGTTCAGCAGCGGTGGGTTGGCCTCCTCCATCGCCTTCTTGTAATCCTGTGGAAGGAGGGAAGAAAGGCTGGTTTGATGTCGAGAACCTGGTGTCCATGTAGAAAGGCGTTGTGCTGGAATCTAGATGGATGAGAGGAATGTTCACGGGTAACCATACGACACTTCTGAGAGAGCCAAGGAATCATAACGCTTCGTTAAAAATGACTGATTGATAGTTTTGTTTTATGTAAATTAGGTTCGAATGTTTTGATGGGATGGATTTCCGTGATCAGGACCCACGCTAAGCTAGGCTTGTTGCGCAGGTCCTGACCCAACTACCCAATCGCGTAATTCCAGTCACCGGCAGAATTTGAGTCGAAAGAAAACCAAACGTCCCCTAACGACTGAGGACGGTCCGCCAGGCTCGCTGGCTTCACCTGACCTTGAACGCGGGCGGCCGCTGTCACCGGCCGCAGATCGTCCGAACCGTTGTAAATAGCGAGCGACGAAGCGACTCGAAGCCACCTTGCCAGGGTGGGTTAGATCTAAAGTCTAGCGCTCTCTCGACTGAGCTACACGGACGGGCTTAAAGCACCTACATAAATTTATAGGAATTCAAATTTATTGAAAAGAGTTTCTTTAAATTGGAATTACGTTTGATAAAAAATATTATTAACTTAAATTTAATTCCCATTACGAGACTATCTCGCCGATACTCACTCGTTAACACATAAAACACGGGTTTTAGCAGTCATCTGCTGCTCAAACACAACGCCAACATGTTTCACCTTGGGTTTTACCGTCACCAAGTAACGCTCTTCGGTTGAGACAGCGCCGTTCTGTAACTTGCTCAAACGACAACAAACAAGGCCCATTTCGCGGAACCGTCTCCAGCGCGCCTCAGCACATGTGCAGCTGCACGATCCACCAAGTGCGGCCCTCATCTCCCAACTCACCCCGTGCACGTCAACATTTCGACGAGGGCCATTACGATGCATTACTTTGCACGCCCGAGCCCTCTCCCGTCGCTACCGTCCCCCCCCCCCTCCGACAGCCCTGTCACATCTCCACCCACGCTGGAGCGCACAACACTGCCAGCTGTCAAAGCACAGCACAGCACAGCGCAGCACAGCGATC
>JARFNZ010123700.1:0-11977 GCA_031763405.1 Balanus nubilus
CTGTCATCGTTTTGGAGCTATTGCGAAAACCCGGGAGGGGGGGTAAAATTTACCCCCCAGCGGGGCGCGGGTTAACTTTCCGACAATTTTGCTAAATGAATCGGTCTACTGTCAGAACTTACCACACAGCTTACATCATCATACGGATTTATAGCGAAATTTGGTGTACTGGTTCTGGTCAATTGATAAACTGCGATAACTGCGATACATTGCTACAAATAAATTACGGTCTTTAAACTTGAATGTCTGTCAACTCCGATGACGATTCGATTATTTTCGATTAAATTGCTTTCAATTCAATTATTTTCCTTAGTTTTGTGTTAGAAGAGATTTTATAAAAATTAAAAGCAGTCTTGATTGGAAATAAGAGTATTTCATTAACAAGACAAATACCAACAAAACCACTGACAGAAGTACCTTAGGATGCAAGGACATACTCGTTCGTTCTCGATCGGCGTACCTAATATGTAGTTTCAAGAACCCAGCTGCCGTGGCATACTGGCATACGTGTGCTAGGTCTTCATAATGATATGAGTAGTGCCCACTCCTGAATGCTATGTTTTTCATAATTTATTCATCAGAATAGATACATAAGCAAAAGTGTTGCAAATTTCAGGTCCACAAAGCCGGCGCTGCCTCGCTGGGTCATTACATTCGGCATATGTATGATGACAATAGCATTGCATACAAAAGTGTGTGTACTCTAAGCGGCACATCACAAGAACAGTAAATCACCCCCCAAACACGAGCATCAGATATGCATCTATTCGCAAGGGAGAACGATTCACGCGATAATAATCGTACCTCCATGGCCGTAAAAAGCACCCAATATTATAGAAAGCAGCCCGTAAATGATAAAGCATTACGTTGCTCTTTTGAAGTACCCCGCATAATAGTATCAAAGATACCACTGGCTCAATAATGACCCGGCCATAGCCTCGGGGTCACCCAGACAGCTGACGGCTGAGGGTGGACCGGTCCGCTGCCACCGGTCAACACGTTTGGTCGACCGCTATTGGCGGCGGATCACGGAGTGATACGGTGCTCGGTGGTCTTGCTCGGGTTCTGGTAGTTGTCCTGTCGGCGGTCGGCGGTCCGTAAGGCGGCGGTCCGTCTGAGTGGTAGGTAGTGGACGGTCGGCGGTCCGTAAGGCGTAATAGTTGTTGCGTCGTGGTGGCACTACACTAGATGACATTTTTGGCGTATTTGTCCCACAAGTTGCTCTGATAGCAGTGTTCTCTATAAACATGCCTGAAATTAGCCCATATTCAGAACACAGAAGCGGACAGTTTTTGCAGCGACGCGGAATCAATTCACTTCTTGGGTTTACGGATTTCACGGCCTGCGTGTTAAACTCAGGATCTAGACTTGCGTCGCAGTTATATCAAGATGCACCAGCCATCAACGTAATTCGTACAGCCTGTAAAAATACTGCGAGCCAATCCTTTAATCGGTCCTTGGTGTGCAGCAATCGTTGCCGTTCGGCTCACGACGCCCCTGCGTTGTCATAAGGGGCTCATATCGGGGTACACCGGGATAATCACCGGGAGGCCCATGTACCGGTGTGTGTGTGGGTGTGTGTGTGGGGGGGGGGTCGGTACTAGAGGTGCAATATTTCAATACCGGCGTACCGGCATGCCGGTATATTTTCAGTACCGGCGGTATTTATGCGGTATTTGAGCATATGTGATAATGCAATGACAATGGCAGCGCCGGTATATTGCTGGTATTTTTGGCTAATGTGGTGGTGTGGTGTGGGGCCGGTATTCGATTTTAGGGAAAATATTGCATCTCTAATGCAAACGTTCCGAACATGAAGATAGGAGTGTTGAGGAATGAAAAGATTGGAATTTTTAGCTAATAATATTATCGTTGTTTCTTTTTTTGTTTCTTTGTTTATTTATTAATTTAGGTATATTGATTTATTTGTTTGTTGGTTTGTTTCTTTGTGGGAAAGAGTTACTATTCTTAAGAGTTGCTAAGACGTTGCATTTTTTGAGTTTTTCATTCCTTGTTTGAGATGATCCGCTGGAGTTGAAACTGGATCATACACTAGAAACCGACAACGAGGAACCAAGAGAACCAATGTCTTCTTCCACACCAGCTTTTACAGGTATCTATGTCAATTTTATTTGACTATCTTTCTTTCCATTTAGCTATTTACCAATTTTATTTTATTTTTATGCCGATTTTTTTTTCCTGCAGTTGACATCACTAGGACTGCCTCTTTACAGATGATCCACCAAGTCACACCCCTGGCCTGTCGATGTTCTTGGAAACGAAGGAGGAGGTTATCGACGCTGTCACTCCTTTCTCATCCGTTTATGGTGAGGATATCTTGCTTGACTCAATTATAAGACTCTGAAGTGAATATCCATGAATTGATGCCTCACCTTTGTTTTAACCCTTTTTCTGATGGGATGGGGGTCGATTTGTCCCCCCCCCCCGAAGTTTTTTTCGTGTACTGTTCATTCATTTCATGATAAATCTAGGATCTCTAAACTTGGTGGCTTCTCCATACGTTTCATTGTGCATCGAATGGTGTGCTCTTTTCAAATAAAAACTGCGTCAGACGCGGGTCCAGCACTGTTTTATTTTCGGGGGCATGTTCGGGCGTTTTTGACCCAAAACCTTTGCATGTTTGAACACTCGTCAAGTGTTGGTTCTTTGAGCAGAATATAAGCGAAAATAAGGATATGTGGGTAATCAGTAAGACGCCGATGTCGGCGATTCATGAGCGAGCGCACCATTAGTGATGGTAAAACGCGGTGTGCCTCGATTGTGAATCCGCCAATTAGTGCATTCTAGGTGTAGCACGCTTCTTGATAAAATTACTTCAAAATGCTGGATGAATATCGTAAGCATTAAAGACGCGATTTACACCGACAATTGAACACAATTGGCTCAGCCGTTTTCGAGATATAGGAAATAGGTGTGCATGTGCGCACGTGCAGATGCACCCCACCTCTGACTTGCGCAAACTCGTAGCTAATGGTTTTGTTAACCACACACCAAATTTGAACACAATTGGCTCAGCCGTTTCCGAGATAAAGAGAAGGGATGTGCGCGTGCGCACGTGCAGATGCACCCCACCCCAAACTTGTGCAAAGTTCTTAGGTAATGGGTCTCTAACCACTCATCAAATTCGAACACTATTGGAACAGCCATTGCCGAGATATAAGAAGGGTTATGAACGTGCGCACGTGCAGATGCACCCCTCCCCTGACTTGTGTGAAGTTGGTAGCTTATACACCATAGCCATACACACACCATAGCCATAGCCACCCCTAGCCATACACCAAATTTGAACACAATTGATTCAGCCTTTTCGGAAATATAGAAAATGGGTGTGCACGTGCGCACGTACAAATGCACTCCACTCCTGACTTGTGTAAAGCGCGTAGCTAAAGGATTCCTAACCACACACCAAATTTTGATGCAATTGGCGATTCGGCCCAGCCGTTCCTGAGATATATAAAAGGGGTATCAGGTGCGCACGTGCAGATGCATCTCACCCGTGAGTTGTGGAAAGGTCGCAGTTGATGGGTCCCTAACTTCACATCAAATTTCAACTCAATCGGTCCAGCCGTTGCGGAGTTCATGTGAGAGGACTATTTCCGACACCCCTCATGCGGCACGCGCCACGCGCCGTGGTGAGCACCAACGTGAGTCGGCACTGGTCTCATATAGGGTAGGTGGGATGGGGCCATTCAGCTCAACGGGTCTTTCGCCCGCTTACAGGAGAAGCTTCTTCTCCTTCCTCTTCGGAATTGTGCTTAGGAGGCCTTTCCCAATCTCGGATGACATTTTTGACCAAATTATCGAAATTGTCATTTTTGTGCCGTCTCCGAAAACCGTTGGGGGTTGAGTGTTCAAACCCCTCCCCCAGCAGGGGAGCTATGAGTGATGTCGGCCGGCGATAAACTGTTTTGTTGTTTGTTTGAAAAATGTTTTGAAAGGACCCGATCACACCTTAAAAACGCTTTACTGATCAGGTCGTTATCCATTACTCATTATGATCTCTACTTTTGCAGGTCTTGGTTATCTTAGCTCTGGACACAACAGCCACAATAGCATTGGACAAGAGTGCCAGAAGGGAGATGTAAAAATACGACATGGGCCAACTGGCAATCAATGTGAATCTGATCTTGAACATGACAACTGCACAACAGGCGAGAAGAACAGCCTGATTGTCTTTGGACATAGCAACACAAACAAGGAAACTTTCACATGTGACAACTGTGATGAGTCGTTTTCTTTAAAGAGCAGTCTTGATCGCCACCTTAAGAAACATGCCGATGAGGAACGTTACAGCTGTGACTACTGTGGGAGGGAGTTTCCTTACTTGAGCTACCTCACCCGCCACCTCAAGATACACGCAGGCGGGGATGCTCACAAATGCGACGCCTGTGGGATGGCGTTTTCTTCCTCGAATGCGCTGATCCGCCACCGCAAGACACGCATAGATGAGAAGCCTTACAAATGCACCAGATGTGACGAGGTGTTCTCGGACCCCAGCACACTTCGCCGTCATCGCAAGGAACATGTAGGCGAGAAGCCTCACAAATGTGGCGAATGTGGGAAGGCGTACGCTCAGTTGATCCCACTGATCAGTCACGTCAAGATGCACAGAGGCAAGTCTCATAAATGCTACGCCTGTCAGAGGAAGTTTGCTGACCCGAACTTGCTCTACCGTCACCTCGAGCAACAACACAAAGGCAAAAAGCCTCGCATATGTGCAGCTTGTGGGAAGTCGTTTGCTTACATGACTGCGCTCAGGCGTCATCGCAGGACACACTCGGGTGAGAGACCCTACAAATGTGACATTTGTCAGCAAAAGTTTATTGAAGAGGAAACACTCCGCCGCCACCGTAGGTTGTACGCGTGCGAGCAAGCTCTCAAATGTATTGACTGTGGGGAGGTGTTTGCCTACGAGTGTGCTCTCCGGCTTCACCGCCAGGAACACACGAGCAGCAGGCCTCACAAATGCGATGAATGTGGAATGGCGTTTGGTAGATTGAATGCACTCATTCGTCACCAAGATACACACATGCGAGAAACATTACAAACGAGAGGAGTGGGTGAATACAATGACTCGACCTAACATCCTGATTGTCTATCGCCGTGTCTAAACAGGCCAGCAGTGTCCCAAAATTGAATTTTGTCTTGGGTGTCAGAATGTAAAATTGAAGCGAAAAAGACTATGAGATTGGAAAATTGTGCAGCAATGGGAGTGTGTGTGTTGTTGTTTTTTGTTGGGATAACATGTATTTTTAGCCTATTTGTGTCAGAATAATTCAGAAGTTTCTGAACTGTTAACTTGAGTGAAAAATTCACTTCCATAATACAGAGTGAGAGTGGAAAATTATTCACATCTGGGTGTCATTTCCCACCCTAATCGGCAAATTTTGGGACACAGCAGCCCAGAGGCGTTACAGACGCGATGACTGAGGGAGGACACTGACTCAACGGAACGCCGTCATCTGCCGCCGGTTGACGTGTGAAGTTCTGTCGACTGAGAGAAGGGTGGAAGCTCAGTCTCTTTCTTTTGCCTAAGGCCCGGTACTCACTGGCCGAAAAGTAAAGGAAACGTTGAGCAAACGTAGACAAAACGTAAGGTTTGCGAAACTGAGCAGGCCTTAAGCAGCCAAAAACACGAGTAGGCCACAAGCAGATATCGAAACAACGTTGAAGGGATGGTAATAAAGTATAGAATCTATAAAAACCTTAGACTCATACTAAATAATATATTTAATGAAAGTTAGACAAAGAAAAGAGACGACAGTTTCGGGGGTAGCCCATCCTTAGGTCTGAAATTTAAAACACTTGTTTTTTAAACATCGTAAAATCTGCAAGCTTTCGACGAACACCTCTTCCTCCTTGAGAACTAAAAGAAAGATAAAAATATACATGATACACCTAGTACATTATTAGAACACCTATAACACCTATTATAGTATCTAGTAAACACAGTGCATACGACAAAAAACATAACCATCGCGTTGGGTAAAGTGTACCTAAGTGTGTTCATGTGCTGGAATAGTTCGGCGGTTTATCGGGCCTGAAACTTAACATGTCTAAAACTGACTTTGTTTGGCTAGGTCATGACTGATTGAACCAGGAGCCAATTTGCGGGAAGGCATGTGCAAAGCAATTTAAATCACTGGGATTGATTTTTTCGCCAGTTGAAGATTGTTTAGATGACAATATGCGTCCAAAAGTTCGCAAAATCAGAAGCACGATACATTTATGGAAAGCTAGAGACCTGAGCTTAAAAGGTAGATAACACTTGTTAAAATGTTGATGGCTAGCCAATATTCGTACCTTGCGTCGGTGTGTTGCATTCCCCGGGATGTTTCACGGAACATCGATAAGGAACTGTTCGGCTTTCTTTGGAGAAATCGGCCGCCCAAGGTTAGAAAGGACGTGCTCTGTCAGGAGATAGGTGATGGTGGTTTGAATGCAATGAATCTTACCAGTCACATCTCTGCTCTGCGGCTAACCATGTGCCGCCGGATGCTAAACAGCAGACATTCGCATTGGAAAGCGCTGCTTCAGAAAAGGCTAGGCAAACTTAAACTCGAAGATTTTCTTTGCGCTGAATTTGATGCGAATCATCTTCCGGCCCTGGGAATCCCACCATTTTATGTTTCAGCGCTCAAGGAATATGCAGCTGTCCGGGCCAGCGGCAAACTAGACACTCCGCAAGCTGTTCATACGCAAAGGTTATGGTACAACAAGCATATCCAAATAGACTGTAAGCCTGTATTCTTTCCGGAACTTTACGCACGGGGAATCAGATGCGTCGGGGATCTGGTGAGGCAAGGATCCTTTATCACCCATCCACAGCTGTTAATTAAGGAGCCAGACATACGGATATCTCTATTTGAATATCAGAGTTTGATTCACGCTATTCCTCGTGACTGGAAACTAATAATAAACCAACATGCCTGTTTTGACCTCACGCCGGATGCAAGGAATGGCGACGCTGCAGTACGCATGCCAGATGATAGCACGGTTGCTCTGAAAAAAGCGACATGCAAAACGTTATACAGAGCTCTCCTGCCGAAAACAAGCAAGCCACGATGCCAGATTAAGTGGGCGGAGGAGACATTCCGTTTTAGTGATGAAAAATGGTCACAGATTTATTCACTGCCTTATAAGTGCTGCACATCCACTAAACTACAAACATTGCACTATCGCATTCTTAACAGATATATACCTACACAGAAGTTCCTGTACAACAGAAAACTGTCAGACTCTCCGTTATGTAGAATGTGTGCCCAACAAGACAGCATAAATCATTTTCTAGTGAAGTGTAGAGCCGTTGCGCGGCTGTGGTATAGCATCGCCCAGATGCTGCGCAGAGCAAGTGGCAGCCGCTTCCAGCCTTGTGCGGAGCATATTATATTTGGTTGTTCTGACCTACCTAAATTAGTTAACTATGTTGTACTTTTGGGGAAAGAGTTTATTATGAATAAAAAGTTAAGTGGCAACAGCGAGTTGTCCATCGTAGAATTTAAGGCACGGCTTTTAAAGCAATACCAGATAGATAGGCACATCGCGACAAACAGCAACAGAGTAATGGAATTTAATCAACAATGGGATATCCTGATCAAAGATGACACATTTACTGATTGATAGGCTTGGTTGCCTGAGATGATATATTTGCCGCCCGGGAACAGGGTGGGGGGCGCAGAAGTGCCGCGCCTCCCTAGCGCCCCCGCCCCTAACCCAACCGGGCCAACCCGAGACCGGCCCTCGCGGTCTCTGCAGGGCCGGTCGGCCGGCCGGGCGTGCGATCCGCCAACCTTACGGGGTTGACGGGTGGCACGCCCGGCCGGTGGCATGGGGCACCGCCTCGCGGGGTAGGCGCGTGAGAAATGTGAGGCATTGCGGGCGGGGGCGGCGGCCCGTCTGGAGCGCCGGGGCGGTATCAGCCCCCCCCCCCGGCCGGGGCGGTACCCCACAGACCTCCCCGGAGCCGGGACGGTAAATGCCAACATTACTGGCGCGGTCCCGGCTTGGCCCGCACATGTATAATGCGTGACATGCGACGGTGGTTTGATTCTTTTATAAGTATCTGCATGTAATGTTATTGTAAGTGATAGGTGTTGTATAATGTTATATGTGGTTAATAAATTGCCGTGAAAAAAAGGAAAAAAGTGACTTGACTAGTTACGCAACGAAATGTGACGTTCGAGATACGGGTCCTTGCTTTGCCCCCTCCCCATCCAACTTGAAATGAGTTCCTACGCCCCTGCTGGTGCGTACTCTTACCAACTGCGCACTCTTACCCGCACTTACCCTATACAAGTTGTAGAAGACACTCCAATATATCAGCTGGTGCCAAATCCATACCCCTGAGAAGTAAGGTTTTGAAAAAATAGAGCGCCAAAAAGAACCGATTAAACACTATTTGGATAGGGAGCGTATGACATTACGTGCCCGTGCTGTAACGGTATTCGCTGCCTGCCCCGGACGGGTCTTACTAGCAGGGGTCAATTGTATATTTTTGTGGTTGCCCAAACACCTACAATCCTGGTTTGAGCACCCACGATGTAATACACGATGTAGCTGAGCATCCACAACAAAAATCCCTTCTATACACTATTTGCCAAAATAGTGAGCGCCCTCCCGGAAGGGCCACCGGGCGCTTTTGACCGCTCAGCGCCCTCCTGACCGCTCAGCGCCCTCCTGACCGCTCAGCGCCCTCCTGACCTGCTCAACGCCCTTTCTGACCGTCCAGCGCCATTCTGACCACCCAAATCCCTTCTGAAGGTCAAGCGCCCTCCTGACCACCCGATGCCCTCCTGACCACTCAGCGCCCTCCTAGCCGCCCAGCGTTATTTGGCAGCTCAACATGCACCCTTCTGACAGCCCCTCTGACAGCCCCCCTGACAGACCCTCTGACCACTCAGCGCCCTTCTGAACGCCCAACGCCCTTGAGACCGCCCAGCGCACTTCTAACTACCCAGCGCCCTCCTGAGTTCCCAGCGACCTTCTAACTACCGAACGCCCTCCTGACCTCCCAGCGCCCTTCTAACTATCCAGCGCCCTCTTGACCTCCCAGAACCCCTCTGACCGCCAATCTCCCTTCTGACCGCTCATCGCCCTCCTTACCATTCCGCACCTTTATGACAGTTCGTAACGCTCCTAAACGGCCAGCGCCCCCCGAAGCGCCCAGCGCCCTTCTGGCCACTCAGCGTCCTACTAAACACCCAGCGCCCTCCTGACCGATTAACGACCTCTGGACCGCCGAGCGCCCGGTGCCCCCTGACGCTACAGAGCCCTTCTGACCGCCGAGCGCCCTACTGACCGCGCAGCGCCCTCATAAGCGCTCTTCTGAACGCCCCCTTCTGACCGTTTAACGATCTCTTGACCGCCCAGCGCCCCCTGACTGCCCAGCGCCATTCTAACCGCCCAGCGCTCTTCTGACCGTTCAGTGCCCTCCTAAACGGCCAGCGCTATTTCATGCCTAGCGCCCTCATGATCGCTCACAATGGTGGATGTAGAAAGGCGATTTCGGGCGCTTTGGGGCCAAATAAAAAAAAAGAATTCTGAAAACTCATCGGATTTCGCTTCCTTATGGATTGGCAGTTGATGTAAATCAGTGTCCTAGAATTAATAAATTTTGGTGAAAAACATCACCCTTTGGATAACATTTTCCATTATTTTTCCCAATTTAATAATGAATTTTCCAATCCCTCTTATTTGTAGCAACTGGTTCTGAGCGTTAAGCTTTGACATGGACAAGTACGTTATTTGACCTTTCTTTGGTTGAGCTGTCCACTCTTCATGGCCATTTCTGGAGCTGAGTTTCCCACTCATGGTACATATTTTGAGGCGTGAATTTTCCACTCCTCATCCTGGCCTCAAAGCTGATGTAAGGACCGTGATGTAAAACAAACTTCCTTAAATTAAAGTTGCTTGGTTTTTCTTTTATATCGGGAAATGTGTTACTTTTTGCCGATTTCAAAGTTTGGGGATGGCCCCGTTTGCCCCCCCCCCCCCCTCCCGCTGGATCAACCTTTGACCGCTCAGCATCCTCCCGAGCGCTCAGCACCCTCCCGACCGCCCAGCGCCCTTCCGACCGTTCAGCGCCCTCCTAAACGGCCAGCGCAGTTCTGACCGCCCAGCACACACCTGACCGCCCAGCACCCTTCCGACCGCCCAGCGCCCTTCCGACCGCCCAGCGCCCTTCCGACCGCTCAGCACCCTTCCGACCGCCCAGCGCCCTTCCGTCCGCCCAGCGCCCTTCCGACCGCTCAGCACCCTTCCGACCGCCCAGCGCCCTTCCGACCGTTCAGCGCCCTCCTAAACGGCCAGCGCAATTCTGACCGCCCAGCACGCACCTGACCGACCATCGCCTTCCCGACCGCCTATTACCCTTCTGACCGCTCAGCGTCCTCCTAACTCCCCGGCCACATCCTGCCCATCCGTCGCTCCCTCTACGTCTGGCGCCTTTCTAAAAAAAGTGTAGCTTTGAATAAGATGTTTTGAGGCAACATGTAAAGGTTATGTCGCCAGCGATAGGAGTGATGCGCCCTTATAATGAACATAAATACCTAAACGTCGCATTAGGCGACAACAAAATCAATCAAAATAAAAAAAGCGCCCCTTGGTCGGCAAAGTGGCCGAAATACCATGTCAAAGCATGGTTTAAACAAAAAAATGAGTTGTGTCGCCCTTGCAGCTTGGCGCCCTTAACCCTCGCCAGCAGTGTAGTGGGGTGGTTGCCATCCCCTCGGTTTTTCGGGAATAACACGCGTAAAAAACGGCGGATCACGACGAAACTTTCGGTACCGTAGTATTGATAAATTTTACACCTACTCTAGAAATTTCGAAATCATGACCTTGATGATCCGTGACCTGTGACCTTTTTATCAAGGTCATGTCAAACGCAAATGGCGTTCCGTGGCGTATCGTTGCTTTTAACTTGCGCGCTTCCTGATTTTTGATGTTCAGGATTATAAAAAAACAGGTGTTACCATGTGACCTCCATGGTTCCCGATGAGGTCACGACACCCCCAAAGGTCAACCATGGTCATCAGAGGTCATTGACCTCTGATGACCTCGGCTGACCTTTTTTGATTTCCAGAGCTTTCTAGGGTGTTTTCATACCCTGATTTCGAATTTCACATTCATTTTACACAAATACAGGTTCAAGTGAGGTCATAACGTAGGTCAGGTCAAGCGAGGTCACTGACCTCAGATGACCTAAGTTGATCTTTGACCTTTAACTAGGAATAAAAGTCAACTGATACCTGGAATGTATCAAAACGCATTCTACGGACCAAAAGAAACGTATTAGTCTTTAGAGCGAGGCTCTAGCTTGATTAGGAGTCATTGTATCGGCAAAAATGGAATTCGGTGATTTCAGGCCATTGACCTGACCCCAGAGGTCACCAAATGACCCAGGCCCAAAACATCGGGTACCATCGGTTTCGTCTCGTCACAAAGCAACACGCTCGTCTTTACCGCTAAGCTCAATAAGGGGCGAATCTGCAGGGGGGGGGAGGTTGCATCAGCCCCCCCCCCCCTCCTACACGGAGACACAGCAGTTTTATCCTACACTGGCGAGGGTTAAAACCGGGTACCCAGGACCATTTTTGGAAAATAACACCCCTGCTACCTAGTACCTATGACCTTGTCCCAGTGCAACGCTCAAAGCTGAAAAAACGGGAACGTTGCATTGAATTAAGCGCCATTTTCGCAGTGGAATCGGCAAGAAATATGCTTGGAAACAGAAATTGGCAGCATATTTAAAATTTTAACCATCTTCTTTACAAAAGATGATGTTTGTATGTGCCACTCATCAGAATATTCGTAACTTAACAAATTCTTACGATTTTCGCTCATTTTGGATTTTTTTTCAGGGTGGGCAAATTTTCGTGATGGGTGGGGGGGGTGGGCAATTCTGCTGACCGCGGAGGCATTTCCCCCCCCCCCCCCCCGTTAAAATGTTAAAAAAGGC
>JARFNZ010123711.1:0-11977 GCA_031763405.1 Balanus nubilus
TGAAAGAGTGCATTCCGACAAGTTTCTGCCCTTGTGGGCTGCTCACGCCGAAATGTACCCCTCCCCCCCCCCCCCCAGTTAGCTGCCGTGTCTCGGGTAGGTGAGGTCCAAACTGGTTGGCCGGTGCCCCCCTCCCCAAAAAGGGCCGGCTGGATCCGCCAGTGGCATAACCTACTTGATCAACACGTGACTTCGACCTGAGTCACATTAAGTTGATCTAAACAGGTCAACATTGATTTGTTCCAAAGCGCCTGGGCGGGTCAAACACGATAGTTGCCAAATTATTATCATATGTTTAGCCGATGCAAAATATTCACATGATATTTTGGAAGAAAATGTTATCGTGATATTGGTTGACCTCTGGTGCTTACACAATTTATAAGAGCATAAAGCTGAGGAATCATAGTGAAATATCGTTTCAAGAGCTTCCATTTTTTTTAGTTTCTTCTTAGTCATCACAACTCCCGAGCTATCCTGTGGTTTCTGGGCTGAAAGCTGAAATTTGTATATTTTTGTCTCTTCAAAATCGGTAGATGAGTAAATGCAATCACCGGTGTCGACTAATATACTTTCTGGGTGGTCCTCCCCAATCTTCAGTTCGGCCATCCCAAACGTTCTCTCGTCCCCCCCCCCCCTCAATGTTGTCTGGCGACAAACCCATACAAAGGGACCGGAAAGTCCAAATAGCCTGAAATTGTCCAAAACTGGCGTATTGTATAATTTATACAAAACATATATTCGCATTTGCAACTCATATTTGTTTAATTGTGTAAATTCCTGGCGTAGCCTAAGATCAAATCAAGTTCGCTAATTAATAACTGTTTATTTTTAATCGATAAGAAATTAGCAATGTTAGACTCTTACTCGGATCAAAACCACACAGTTAACGATCCTAAGGAATTCAAAGACTTTTGGGGCTTGTCACAAACCAGTTTTTTGCTGTTCTTACTCCTAACCAGTGCAGGGGGTGTTTGCAACCCCCGTCCTCGGTTTTTCGTGAATAATTCGCGTATTCATGGGCGAATCGTGACGACATTATCAGCACCTTATTATTGAACAATATGGCACCTACTCTGAAATTTATCCTTTAAACCCTGACCCCTATGAACCGTGGCCTTTGACCTTCTTCTCAAGGTCATTTCAAGCGCAAATGGCGTTCCGTGGTAATTTGCCCTGAGCTCAGAGACCTCTGAATGACACAACACTTTAAAATCGGGTATAAGGCCCACCCAAATGATACCCAAATCGGGTATCAGCGGCTTTCTTTCGCCACAAGCAACACACTCGTTTTTTTTAATCGAAGCTCGATAACGGGCGGATCGGCAGGGGTGTTGGGTTTCTCTCAAAACGAGATCAAAGTTTCAATGGCCCACTCACTTTTCGTGACGTTCTTCTTTCTGCATTATTCTACCCAAGGGGAAAGAGCGTGCCATTTTTTATTCCTTAACTGTTGAGAAGCCAATTGTTGGTATTCATCTTTTTCTCGAAAAATACAGTATTTGTTTCACCATAGTCATAGTATGGAGCGCATAGCGAATTTTCCCGCCGAGGAAAACGTTGTTTTCTTAGTTATGATGTTAATGATAACTGTTGGTTCATATCTGATCCGTTCGAATCCATTCCTATCAATTGCTGAACTTCAGCAACTCATCAAGTTCACACCACGGCAGGGGCTGGATTCTCGGGACACCTCGGGACACCTCGGGACACCTCGGGACGATTCGCGGGACACCTCGGCGGGACGGTGCAGTGGTGTGGTGATATTCTGTGGTTGCTGTGCACCTAATGAAGGCCCGACTGCGCGCCGCTTTGCACCTGAGCGGGCGCTGATTACCAACCGCTCTCTCCATCAGACGTGTCGTGCCGCTTTGATCACGTGGGGTACTTCAATCGACGCTGCTCTGGTCACGTGGGACACTTCAATCGTCCCCGCCGACCCTGACGAGTCCAGCATCCTCGCGCACTGCGGCGTTGATATCGACCAAGTGCACGGTTTTCCCAGGGAAAAATAAATACCTGTTGTGTGAACGGACGGTGGACAGTTACATTACGGATTGAAGGGCTTAGTGAGAGCGATGGTTGCTGTCAGCTTGTCCGAGAAGGCTTGGGGCCCTCAGCTGCCTTATTACAAGGCAGAAGTGTCGGCGCATCATACTCGTTAGATGCATGAGCAGTAAATCAACTTTGTCATGTTCCCTCGGTCGGAATGCTTATCGCTATGGCGATCATCCTTTATAATGTGTCGTAGCTGAGCACATAATGATTGAAGGTGCAGAGAATGCACAGACAAGAGCACTTAATGGCCATAAAATCGCTTAACTAATGTGTGCAGCAAGGTAGCATGAATTCCGGTGTAAGAACTAATGTCTCCTGTTTTGTGGTGCTCCAAGGTTCATGTTTTGATTTTTTCAGTGCTATTAATGTTTCCCAAGGAATATTTTTAATTTACTATAATCGTTGACGATTGAATGAAGATCTGACAGTGAATCCTGTGCCGTATTTATCTCCTTCTAAGAGTTGCACAGCCAAACAAACTAATGAAAGCTGCGATCGAAAGCTGCGGACCGATTGTAAGAAATATGAAGCTAAAAGCAGCCTCTTGAACAGCGATAGCCAAAAGCAAATAAGTCCATTGTTTCTATTTCTGTCTCAAGTGTACATGCCTAACAATTTGCTGATGCTCATGCGAGCTTTAATCACGCAGTATGACATTTACGCTTACAATCCGGCGGGGCATGTTTGTGGAATAGTCTACGGCATATTTGTGGAATAGTATACTCAAGCGGTGTGTTTGTGCATTCCAAGTCCTCAGCATCGAAGATCTCGAAGAGCGAGGGGTTTGTCTATGTTCAGGCGGAGTTCGCAACTGAACTGATGGGGCCACTGCACAATCAACCCATCGCTTTACACCACCAATTCTTAGGCTCTGCTCTGCCCCACCATCTTTGGTCAGTGTTGAAGATATCCTGGCATTAATTGGTCATTTTCGCCGAACCTTAGAAAACACTAACCATTATGGTGCTTCGCCCAAGCCGTATCTAAGTTCCAGTCAATGTTGTGTCCCACTGCTGCTGGCGCTGTCATACATAATTCTAGATGTGTTCGATGACGGGAACGCCGCGACTCCTCTCGTGCAAACTGCCTCGTCCTGGGGAAGGTCCGAGTGACTTGCAAACAGTTTCGCTCGTCTGTCGTCTGTCGTTTTGCGACACTTATGCGGAAATTGACTTGAACGATGCAGATATGAATGGGAACTCGGAGTGTGTAATGCATGAACATTGATTTTTATATCAAAATACGTTAGAAAGTGAAAAATTCAAGGAGTTCAGTTAAACATTAATCTCGTCCCGAGAGAAACAAAACTCCCTTGGGCTAGATTTTCTAGCAGATTTGAGCATATTTTGCCTTAACGAACCTTTTCCTGCGTCAAACGTTAATTATTAAACAAATAGTATTTCAGCACATGTTTCACCAAAAAGCTAGTACCTAGGTTTGCATCTCACTCACGTTACACTTGATCCATGTCTTTATTTATGCCTTGATTAGGGCGCCTTATTGCCACTTATGGAAACGCACTGCCTAAAGTGAAATGACAGTTCAGCGAACACCTCACCATAGGAGTTGGAAGCTCAGGGACGTGGAGCACACGCCCCTAGCATTTCTCTCGGCTTTTCACGTTACGTTCACGGTCGTTATACGGAAATAATATATTGCAAAATGCCTTACCCCACCCCTCTCAATCCCTCGAAAGGTGGCAACGCCCTTACACCTTACGAAGCTTCACTAAGGACGAATGGGACATGATGCCGCGGCGTTTTATTTTTTTCACCAACAACCAACCACATGATAAAAGAGACCAGATTCCAGACCACCCAATGGCTATATTTCCCGAAGTCTTCTATTTAGTGAAGTCGCGCCCTGAATAAGTCACTTGGGTGAGCCTACTGCGGCGCACTTGCAGCTGACGCAGTGGCGAATGGCGTAGCGATCAGAAAGATGAATATAACTAATATAGAGATGACCACGTGAATGTGCGTTCAGTGAGCGGTGAGGGATCACATGAGAAGTAGCCTGTTACCTATCAAATCTATGGGTCTTTGGCTACCTTACGTAGTACTGTACTCGGGAATGACACGCAGAAATTGAAGGATTCTCCTTTCAGAAACAACTTCCGACCTTTTTAATAAGCAGTAAAAGTTGAAGCTCTACTGCTTCTTAAAACGTTTGCAATGTAGCACGTTTTATGCATCAATTTGTGAATTAATCATGGTTTTGGTCATGCTTAGCGGTCATTGGTCAATTAATATACACATATGTCTCAAATACATTTTGAAACATTTGAGCTTGTGTTTGTCTATCGGTGCATTTTGTGTCACTTCTTATCACTTCAATGCCACTTCTATTGCATCTTGCGAATACCGGTGTAAGTAAATTGAGAAGGAGGATGAAACCATATGCGAATGTTAGCATGAAAAATTTCATCAATATTAACTTTGTTAGAACATATGATATATTTATATTTGTATATGGCAATGCTTTTATATATTTGTGCCAAATGCAACATGCATTATTTTAGACTTTAAGTGTAAATCGTGTAATATTTATTTCTGTGTGATAATAATGCTAGTTAAGTTTAAATATTGTGAATCATTTTTGTTCACTGGAAGATGGCTAGTCTGCGATGAATGCAACTTGCTTGCGCAAATGTTTATGTTTTAAAGTTTGGTTTCATATAGTTTAGTGTTAGGAGAATACGAACGTGTTATGTCTAATGAAAGTTTCCACTTAGTTCAAGGTAAGTTAACTTACAGTTAAGCGACCTTTAACTCACAAACACAAACAAATAATACATAACTTGTATTAAAACAATACATAATACACAATTTGTAACCGAAGCCATTATCCACACTGTCCGTGTTTCGTACCTGAAAGCACTGGCAGATCAATGACGGTGGTTTCTGGCGGTTATTGGGATGGGGGGACATCACCCCCCCCCCAAAAAAAAGCACAAATTTCGGGAAAGTCATAGGATTTTGTTTCCTTTGCACGTTTAAAAAAACAACTTTCCTTTTAAAAATACTGGTTTTTCTTTCTACACAAGGAAATGTGCAACTTCGCGCCGATTTCAAGCAATTTAGGGGACTTTTGCCCCCTATCACCCCCCCCCCCCTCGGAACGGCCTGTGCCTACAAGCAGGTGACCGGAGCAGGACAACACTGTTTTGCGCAATCAGCTCTGTATCGAAGGGCAAACCTGCAATTGCAATCTGATTTGCATAATTTCCCTTCTATAAACACGACACGGTAGCAGTGCGACTAGTTCACTTGAAATTTGAAATGCAAACCGCTTATCCAATTCATCGATTGATTTACGATGATCCCCATACCGCAGATTGGATCGTTTCGCTTGCAGTACGTATATTTTCAGCCTCGACAACCTTCAACAAAGACCTTTGAAGCCAGCAAAATGATGCTGGCTCGTTTGCGGTCCCAATCACCGACTATTTGGCTCACCGTCCGTTCTCGCGCCCGGTGCCTGTCCGTCGAGCCACAGCCGTAGTTCACGAGAATGATCATAGATGGCGCGCAGAGTACGGGGCGCCAAGGAAAAAAAGCGGTCACGCTAGATGAACCATTCGACGCACGGTGCTGCCCACACGTGAACGAACGGTCAACAGCGCTCCCGAGACTACCTGAGCGACTCTGTGCGCGGGGATTGAGATAAATATCCGCACATCGTGCTCAAAAGGCCGCACCTGGCACACTGTGGCATAATGTATGTGTGATGGTCGGAGTTTAAGGCGCCTACCGTGCTGATATCCGAACCATCTCAACGCTCAGACTTCAATGTATTCCACGATTATGAGCGAGCAGCCCCTCCACACGGTTCAATGTCAGTATGGCGCGGCGTATCATAGGATCAACCAGTGGTCGTTAAATCATGCTCATCTGCAGATTGATTCATAAGTTTGAGCATTGAAAATGAAAACTGACTGATCCTTTCATCGCTTCCCTTTGATGATGCAAACAGGAAAAAGGTGCGGCAGTATTGCAAGCTTCGAGGTCACCGAATAATTGAGTTGATATTTAAATTGCATTTGGACATTGTGTGAATACAGCAAACAGAGCGATTATCTCATCAACAGCAGCAGTACTATCTCGGGGAATGTCTATATAAGGAAAAATAGTGCACACTGTTTGCTCCTGTTTTTTTGTCACAACGCTCACGTCCATCATCTCACGCTCACGTCTATTTTATAATCTCCACAATTCAGTTACAAATCAAGTTCAATAAAATTGCACTGCTTTCACCAGAATGATGTCGATGGAAGGTGCAGCACGAATTTTTCGTTTCAAATACTACGACTGCAAAATATTGAAATTATTAATACAGTACCTCTATAAAAGACACCTAAGCTTCATGATTTCAGGTCCAAGAAAATGTTTAACCTCAGCTCTAATGATCTCGCTTCTTTCCTTTTTCCACTTCCGACTCGGCAGCCGTGCCGTTGCCACCCGGCGGCGTCGGTTGCCTCGGTGGCGGCCAGAGAGCGGTCACGGGCCGTCCGCTTTTCCCCACATTTTCCTCTTAATCCATCATTCGGAGCCCATTTCTCACGCGGAATCCATCGTTCATTTCGTCCCGGCGCCATTTTTCACGCTACCTAGCATTATTGACAGGCGTGGCCATTTATTATTTTCGGTGCATATCAACAAAAAGGGAATGGCAGCTCGGCGAGGAAAGGGTTTCGTTTTTTGTTGGCAATCAAACCAAATTCGCTGGATGCTCTTCAACTGAAAGGCATCACCAGATAGCGTGAGAGCTTTAATGCGGCTGCCCATATTCTAGTGCAGGTTATGGTAACCGAGATCTTGGTCAGACAGAGAAAGGTTAGGATTTATAAAATATATGTATGGAATACGCTGTAAGCTTTGAATTCAAGAAGCGTCATCCCAATACAAATAATCGTACCCATCCAAAAATATTGCAATATGAATCGTATTGATGCATATAGACAATGAATTGAGCTTACGAAGAAAAGGGTTTTTACACGAACATTTAATCACCTACGAGCTATCTATTGCTCAGCCTGTACCTACATACAGTTATATCACCTACTCGCGTTGCTTAGGTAAATATAGTCTCCAACCATTTTCAGACAATCCATCGATGCTACTACAAACCCGAAAAGTAATGCGAAGGTTGCTTTCAGCGAAATTGTTGAAATCCTTGAATATGAATGTTCCACCACACAGCCAAAAACTATTGAACAATTAATTGCCCCTGATACCTGGTGTCTTTTTTAATTCCAGTTTCACAACTTTAACAATTAATCACAATTTAACTGCCATAGAATCCAACTCCTCCGGCGAATAAAGGGCCACGGAGAACTTTCAAGGGCTTGTCGTGGCACCCAACACAGCTCTCTTCCACCGCCAAGCAGATGTCGCTGTGCAGGTGGGGCAATTACACCCCACCCCACCTCACCCCACCCAAAGCTCCTAATGAAGCCATGTGCTCCTGAAAGCCACCTCGCCGGGGTCCCAGACGCCGAGAAAGCCGGGACGAACGCCATCCGACCACCTCCCGCCATCATTTGTTCGGTTTTTGCGCGCCACAGCCGAGTCGCAGTTTTTGCCGCCGGACGAAATCCACTTTTGATTGTGAAATTCGCGCGCGCGCGAGCTCGCGCAGCGCCTCCGGGCGGCCATGATGGATGACGACCGCGGGCAGGAAGTGGCCGAGCACAATGCTACCGACGCCGGCTAATGGTGGTTACAGCACATTTATAACCAAATACGGCGCGAGACGGAGACGGCGAGACGGAGACGGCGAGACGGTGCGGAGACGACGCGGAGACGGCTGGGGACGGCTGCAGACGGCTGGAGACGGTACGGAGACGATGCGGTAGCTATGCGAGGTTATGTCTGCCATGGACTGACCGACACGGACCGACAGCACGGAACTGCACGTCAGGATTGATACGGGATATCATAGCGGTCACTCATCAAATGTAAACGGACGCTGACGTTTACGGCAGGGTTGGAATAATGAGCAAACCTGCTGTTTCGTGAGTGTGTTTGTTATAATGCCACAGTTCCGTCCAGCGACGAAGACTTCGCAGGTTCCACTACGATAATTTATAGATTATGTAAGATGAATATTTTAAGAATATTCAAAATGTTCTGTAGATGGACGTCAAATTACCGAATATTTGATTTGTCATGTAATAATTTTACTAATTGCAATTTTGAAATATCGAACCAAAGGTCAAAAGCTACGTGAATTGTGATGTCTTCTGCAACTGAAATTCCCCATCAATTCACACACAAGGTGTTTTGCGGTCACGCCGAGCTTGTATGTGAAGACGTCAGCAGATAACTCAGATTTCATCACCTGAACAGCGCACCTCAATCACCATTTTATCAACGTCTTACTCTGAGCTGGCACGCTCGAACAGGATACGCCGAGCCTCTGAACAACCGAGACTAGCCATTATAACCTCACACAACAGGGCACAGCATCACGAAACACGCTGTTCTGCACAACCTTCTGCATAAACAGCTGAAAATGGAAAGCCGCCGGATAGCATCTACCGATCGACTGCCTATGACATTCATGGCTGCCAAAATACTGGTGACATTTTTACGACCTCCCATGCATGATTCAGCATCTCGCGGAGGAGAAGTTGGCGGTGGGAACCGATGACAGTATGAATTGTTTATTTCGTGCCAAGCTATCGGCTGCTCATGTGAGGCAGATGGATTCTATTAAAAGGTAGCGTGCAAGTGTCAGGTATTAGTTAATGAAATAGCGTTAATCACATTCAGGTGCTACTTGTACGATATCTCATTGAAACATCAGAGTTTTCATACTCGCTTGCAATTGATGCAAAATAACTCTTAGTTGTTCCGCTCATTTTCCCTCCTGTTTCAAAACAATGAACATGAACATGCATACCAATGCTGAAAACGTTCTGGCTATATTGCAAAAGTTATCAATTATAGAAGTTAATATATTTTTTTTTCAAACACATAGCCATGCGTAGCTAATTTATTCTAACGAATCACAGAATCAGTCATTACAAGCTTTGAATTGATGCATATTTTGGAACTAAAGCGCACCAGCACTCCCTGAATTGCATACCAATAGAAATATGCAAATTAACCATTTCGAAACAACTATGGACCCCTGACAAGCATGGCCGTCTCGAGAATCTCGTGCTGAGCGTAGGTGAGCTATATGATGGTTTGGTTTGCACTCTCGGATTAATTTAATCTCGTCATTCCCTCGTGTGCCGTCACAACTCGCATTTACGGCGATCCTGGCGGAACGATTTTGGGAGGGAGAAGTCTCGATTGGGCGATCCTTAGATCTCAAGGAAAATCAAGCTGAGAGATCTTGAGATACTCATGGAGCTTTCCTAGCGGGACGACCCTGGGATCATGACAGTGTGATCCTGACGGGATTCTGACGGGATTCTGACCGGTTTTCATGACGGGCCTATCCTTACGGGAAGATTCTGACGGGGCTATCATGACGGGGAGATCCTGGTGGGACGCCCATGACGGGGTGATCTTGACGGGAAACATGACCCCCGCTCGCCGTGACGTCGGCAGATTAAAACGGCGCCTCTCTGATGTCGACCGCCTGCCTGCGCGGTGACCGGACTATTATACATATGAATGAGCGCGGTCACCGGCGACGTGATACGACCGGTCAGTCACGATCCCGGCGTCCCAACAACACTGGTTAGGGTCGAAACATGGCGGCCAGGCATGCAGTCAACAACGATGGCGCCATGCTGTCAGGTTGGAATGTTCGAAAGGGGTTTAGGGAAAAGGTCCCAAACGTAGTATTTGTTGGGTCTGAACGGTCGTCCACAAGGGTGCAGTTGGTCTCTGCTTAGTCATTGCTTAAAGGGAAATAATCTCCTTTTCCCACAAAATATAGAACTGGAACTTGAAATCGGTAGACGAGACCAAAATAAGATGTAAATTCGTTACCTTTTGCGTAAAATTGTTGTTAGCCAAAGTTATAGCAATTTGGAAATTATCATGCGCTCCCCGCTGAAAACAACGGATCGGCAAGTACTTGACACATTTTATGCTACTGGAATGTTTTTGCCATCGGCATCCGTACTTAATTTAAATTTGAATATGCTTTCCCAATAATCATGAAATACTACATTTCTAAGGTGATGATGGCATTTTCGGAACGCAACAACCTGTTTTTGATTCATAAAATGTTCCAAATTATTTTACTCAACTTAACCTACCATACGTTTGTTATTTCGTAGCAACGATCTATTTTTGAATGCCTTCCGCAAGTTTTCAAGCAGTTTGCTAACACTGTCTGACGATACTAGTTCAAGGCATTCAATGTTTATAAATACGATAAATGAAATCAGTGCGATTTATTTTTACTTAAACCAGAAATGAAATCAATATATTTCGAATTAGCTAAATATTTGTATGCTAGAATTTGAAAGATTCTTCTTCAGCTTATCATACCATACCCTAAGTATTTAATAGACACAACCCGTCGGTTAATACATTTTTGGCGCATCAGTAACATTCGTGACGCTCTGTAAATAAAAACGTCGTGATAAAAGATTCCTACATCAGAGCATACTAAATAATTTTTATCACGCAGGGTACATCAAAATACTATCACGTTATACGACAGTGCGTCTGTTACGTATCGACCGTAAAAGTATCAAATGCGCCTATCCTCCTTTCAAAACAGTAAAATCAAACAAATCTTGTTTCGTATTTTTTCCAAACTTAAAGATTTTTATTAGGGAAACATTTTAATTAGTCCTCATATGTATTTTCAATTATTGTTACACCATACAGGGAGTTGAAGAAATTCGATTTTTTAATATAAAAAGGTCATTATTTCCCTTTAACACAAGTTAAAAATTTTGATCATTTTGATCCCTCCAAATCAAAGATGCGAAAGAGTGTGATGCAGCTAAAAATCCAAACTGCTGATGACGATTTCAGTGACATTGCAGATAAATTGCGTTTTCTTTTCGTTAACAGAACTGGGAAAGAAGTTTCAAGAAGGAAAGCTACAAAAGTTAAGCCCGACTAAGAATGGCACCAATCCCTGTAAGGGTACTGTGGGCTTAAAA
The DNA here is from genome assembly GCA_031763405.1 of Balanus nubilus. Lineage (NCBI taxonomy): Eukaryota > Metazoa > Arthropoda > Thecostraca > Balanomorpha > Balanidae > Balanus > Balanus nubilus. Next base: position 11,141 of record JARFNZ010123711.1, read on the forward strand.
TGTACTCAACGGATTATGTTCACAAGCGATTTGTGAGGAGCTTTTGCCTTACCGTAACGCAAACATTGTATGTACCTTTACATTGGCGTGGAATACCTTCTAATGACCAACACAGATATTCATTTTAACTAGGGTTTCACAGATGTGGTCAAGCAAAAATCATATCACGCCATTTTGGCATGACCCGCACCTTATTATATACCGGGAAGGTCAAGCAACTTGCTAATGTGCAGCTTATATTGGAGGGATCGCGTATAGATAAAGATTCGAATTTTATCACAGCCATTTGCATGTTTTCCGCTAATATGGTTGGAAAACTCTGAGTAAATCCATTCGCTGATTCTGATTTTATAAGCTCTGAAGAAATGACCGAAAATAAATTTTATCGCTGCAGTTCTAAAAATTTAGCGGACAATTGCATTTCTCACAGAGCAGACCACAGCGTTTAGTCGTCACTTCCACTAACGACACCTCACCTAATGGTGTTATCACTACGTCCCAGGTATCCGCCCTATCACATTCCCCAAATCCTTCCGAAAGTCAAACTTCTAACAAGTAACTGTATCTGCCTGGGCCTTCCAGTCGCAGTAATCCGTAGGGTTAGCGTTTAATGAGTGTGACGACCACTCGTCCTCGTCGATGAAGAAACACTGTTCTGCCTGGAACCCCTAGGTTCATGTGATTCTATAGAAAAAGCTCTATTTTGCTGTGGGATGAACTATCTCAGCACAGCTCTTAATAAGCAGGCAGCTGATGCTACTGCAGGAGTGCGTTAACCCGCGCCGTGCTCGGCGCCACCCGCCTCGTGCCGGGGGGGGGGGGGGGGGGGTTTTGGGG
>JARFNZ010123722.1:0-11976 GCA_031763405.1 Balanus nubilus
CCCCCCCCCGCAACGGGTCCCCCAGACCATCTCCGGAACCTCTTTAAGGAAGGTTTGTTTTAAAACGTCTAGCAATGCATAACGAAACGAGATCCGATGAGTTTTCTCAATTTTGTGAAACTTTTTTGGGGGTATGGGCCTCCCCCGCAGGGCCCGAGACCGTCGTTCTGGATCCGCCAGTGGTCAGATGAAGGTCAGGTCAAATAAGGTCATATTTAGAAGTAAACAAAAAATACTTGTTTCTAAATCATAATTTGCTCAGAAATCAAGAAGTGTCATCTATTTTTCGTAAATGGTCTAAAAATGTAAAAATTCGCAAGTAAAAAATCACGTCTTCAGGTTCCCCACAAATAGTCAGTACCAAAGTAAAATACTACTATATTTCAAAATAAAGGTATTGCATTAAAATGCGGTTTGGTGATAGCTCATACCTAGTTTTCTTACACATTCTTTTTATTATCTTCAGAATTTTAGATTTTGTAGGCATTCAACAGCTTCGACTTTTTTGAAGTTTTTGGGTCAAAATTCAAAATTATATAGAATCTGTGATAACCAGTTTGTGGAACTCGTCATTGAACGCCTTTTAGCGTTTTTCATTTGCATTTTTTCTCTGATTTTTTTTGCAATTTTTCAGACATTAACACTTTTCGGCCGAAATTGAGATAGAGTGACGTCACAAAAGTCGATATATCTCAAAAGTGTTCGGACAAAACTGTTTTTTTTCTCAGAAAGTGTTAAATTTATGTATAAGAAGATATGCCAAGTTTGGCGTTGTTATTTCTATCCTTTTTGGAGTTGTTTAAAATATTCAACGGGGACACTTCTTGCCCCCCAGTCAATGGCGAGGTAACATTCAAGGAGAATAAATTCAAGTAGATGAATTCTGTCGAGACAGGTGACGACGGTATGAAGAAGCATTTGAGATGTGTGGTTTGGAAGGTCATACGACCATTTAACATTGCCCTAATTATTTTATTTGTGATCAAATTTTGAAAATAATAATATGCTCTAATGAAAAAATGATATATTATTGGACGATGAAAGCAGTAATTAAAAACAACATATTTTCAAAAGATACCTACATACCTTCACATCTTTGTAAATAGGATAAGGGAAGATGAGGTTACACCGACACATATTTATTTGGCTTGGTACATGGTTAGCACATCCCATTATATCGTCAGACTAACCCATTAAGTCACTGACGAATCCAGGGCGGGGAGTAATTCGACCATGCCCCCAGCCCAAAAAAGCCTGGAAGGGGCCAACATGTCTTTCCCACTCCCCCACCCCGTCGAAAACGAGCTACCAAGCATGAATAAACTATTTGAATCTGCATCTTTTTACAAAAAGTCGTTTTTTAGAGAAAGAAAACGAAAAACAAACCAAATTCGTCCAGCATTATTTTTGGCGCTGTGAACTTTATTGCATGCCAGTTACGTAGCTCAAGACTGGTATCCTTACCAAAACATGGCCACCAAGCATTTTGACTTGTGAGTAAGGAACAGGTTTGGCTGTTACCATCAGCGCGAATGAGATTCTTTATCGAAATGCAAGTGGACGGTGTTAATCTTATGCTAACAGTTCAATCGATTTCAATACTTCTACAAAGTAGCAAACTGTTTTATCCACGGCAATCAATCCGGCCTGGAAGGGGGGGGGGGACGGGGGTCAAACAAATGCCAACAAATTTTTGAAGAGACCAAGAGTCTCCTAGAAAAAGACTCCTAGAAAGAGAGGGATCCTTTGTCAATCTAAGGGCTCTACGTCGATCGGAGGAGTACCCTGGTAGCTTGAGAGGGCCCTCAGTCAGCTGGATAATTTAAGGGACTCTTGGTTTACATGGGTCCCTTTCGAGTTTGACCTGAGGGGTCCTCCATGCAAACCTCAGTGGTTCTCTGCTGGCCTGAGGGTCCTCTGCCGGCCAGGAGAGTCCTCTGTAGACATGAGGGTCCTCTGTTGGCAAGAGGTCCTCTGTAGGCACGAGGGTCCTCTGTAGGAGGCAGGAGGGTCCTCTGTAGACATGAGAGTCACCCATAGGCTTTTGAGGTCCCTCTTCCGACATGAGGGTCCTATGTAGGCTCTGTATGAGGGTCCTCTGTAGGTTCTGTATGAAGTCCTCTATAGGCATTAGGGCCCTCTGTAGGCATTAGGGTCATCTGTAGGTATGTGGGTCCTGTGTAGGCTTGAGGTTCCTCTGTAGGCATGAGAGTCCTCCGTTAGCCTGAGGGTCCTCTATCAGCCTGAAGGCTCTCGGTCGGCCTGAAGGTCCTCTGTAGACATGGTGTCCTGTGTAGACATGAGGGTCCTCTGTCAGCATGAGGGTCCTCTGTAGGCATGAGCGTCCTCTGCCAGCTTGAGGGTCCTCTGTAGGCTCTGTATCAGGGGCCTCTGTAGGCTATGTATAAGGGTCCTTTTTAGGCTCTGCATGAGGGTCCTCTGTAGGCTCTGTATGGTGGTTCTCTATAGGCTTTGTATGAGGGTCTTCTGTAGGCATGATAATCCTCTGTAGGCTCTGTATGAGGGTACTCTGTAAGCAGAAGGGTCCCTTGTAGGTAGAAGGATCCTCTATCGGTCCTAGGCTATGTATGAGAGTCGTCTGCAGATAGTATGTACAAGGGTCCTCCGTAGGTCTTATGTTTAGGGTCCTCTGTATGGCCCTAGTGAGCCTCTGTAGGCTCACTAGGGCCCCTCTGGAGGGGCGCTATTTCAGCCTGTGGCGAGTGCTCTATGTAGTTTTTTTACTAGGGTAAGAGAGCCCTTGCTTAGCTTGAAAGGCTTATGTCGTTCCCAGAGAGGGAACTCTATAGCAGCCTGAGTAGCGAATCTTTGCGGACTGACTTGTTTGTTGATTCAGGTACTGAGTGCTTGGTGCTTAGTGTAGCAGGCTCTGAGGTGAACTGTCTATATTTTGTTTTCTTCTAAATAGTCCGTCACCCATTATCAGGTAACCAGGAGTGCCCCCACCCACAGTCCCAACGACACACAGCACCTTACGTCAACACCCAAACAGAAAATTGAACAAGCGCGACACTCCCCTGCTAGGAGGTGGAAAGTAACTGAGAATGCAAAAATTGGCGAAAGCACAAAAGCTAGTGTTAGTACTGCACAGCTATAAGAATGAAAGTAGTCAACGCCAAATCCAGCAGATGACTGTCCACTATACCATCTCTACCCAGGGGAGATTAACATTCATTCCTGAGTTAGTGAAAGGAAACATGCACACAGGGATTAAGGGGTTGAAACAGTATCTGGTCAGTTTCAAGCAGGGTCATTTTGCCATCTCCCCGAGCCCAACCAACTAAGCAGAGCTTGTTGTCGGAAGGAACTGTTGTCGGAAGGAAGGACAATTCATGGGTGATAATGAGGTCGATGTGGTGAATCCATTAGTATTGTGTTAGAATTTACCAATAAATAAATGCTAAGCATATTTCTTATGCAATAATTATGGAAGTTGATACAATTTTCAACACGTACACATTCTGTTACGTTACTGCCTGGTACAGTAACATTGAAAAATATTGTGAAAAATATGTATAGTTTATTATTTATCTTTGCCAGGTTGGCAATGAATTTATTAATAGCTTATACCCTTTGTAACTATATTGAAAGTTTTATGATATAAGATAGTAGGTCACATATTGTAAGATGTGACAAAATGCTTCCGAATAATGCTATTTATAGTAGTTTTACATGTTGGAACATCATCTAGGCATGGAAATCGGGGAACTATATCATTCCATAACTTTGGACTGAGACAACTGCACTGAAAAAAGAGTTTGAGAACACCTAGCAAACGTTCTAAAATGACGCCAAATTTCGTTCTCCTGTTCTCACGGAAGTCTTTAATTCGTGCTCTTTTAACCCCAGTTTCTAACTGTTCTCAGCTACTCCAAAATCCATTCTTAAGAAACCCCGCCAGAGGAGAATCTCAAATGAGAACGCTTGTCGTTCTAAGGGCTCGAAATTGGCGTACAAGAAGTGCGGCTGGGGTTCTCACTTTGGCGCTCAATGTCTGCGTTTTTAATTGCGAAACTGTTCGTTTCCATGGAAACGTCTGAAGCTGCCGTTACTATGAGTCTAATATATGACGTCATGTCAACTTATATTGTATTACCAATAGCCCATTCGTGTCGTTTACCAATTGAAAGGAAACTTCCCTGAAATGATGTCAAAATAATGACATGAATAATGAATATCTCTTAAAATCAGAAAATAATCTTGTCGTTGAAATAGCACAGCTTGTAATTTTGTTGTGACGTCATTTACTTGGAATAAACTACGAAGGCAAGCAAATAAACATTTTGGACGATCATGGTGCATAGTTGTGCCGCAAGTGCTGCGTACAGCCGGCATGCGTGCCTATACTGCCTTTCTTTTTGACGTGCTTCTTGTGGAACGTTGATGGTGCGGCAAACGAACAAGTCGGCAAACGTGGTCCTACATTTCATTCAACATACCTGCCTGAAGGTGCACAAAACCCAATCCGCCTCGGGCAGAAACGCCGGCCGCAGACTGGCGGCGTTCCTGAACTTGTGAGTACACGTGTGACAGTGATTCCCGCCTACAATAGGGACTGTTGCGTGTATGGTGTACCGTGTTAGTTTGTTAGTACCGTGCCTTGTCTCGTCTAGTTTGGACCCATCATCATTTTAGAAGTTTGCGAAGAACAGCGGGCCGCCCGGGCCGCGCGAGCACGCGCCGTCGCGTGTATGGTGTACCGTGTTAATTTGTTAGTACCGTGCCTAGTCTCGCCTATGTTTGCACCGTTGACCTTTATTACTAGTCAAAGGTCAAAGGTAAAATTAGGTCATCTGAGGTAAATGACCTCGCTTGACCTGTAACATTTCATGACCTCATTTGAGCCCGTATTTGTATAACATGAATGTGAAATTCGAAATCAGCGCATAAAAACATCATAGTAAGTTTTGAAAATTAAAAACGGTCACCCGGGCTCATCAGAGGTCAGTGACCTCGGTTGACCTTTGGGGGTCGTGACATCATCGGGAAACATGGAGGTCACATGGTAATACCCGTTTGTATACTACTGAACATCAAAAATCAGGAAGCGCGCGAGTTATCAGCAACGATATGCCGCGGAAAGCCATTTACGCTTGACATGACCTTGCGAGAAAGGTCACAGGTCACGGGTTATTGGTGTCACGGTTTCGAAATTTTTAGGGTAGGTGTAAAATTTATAAATGCTAAGGCACCAAAAGTTTCGTCGCAATCTGCCGCTTTTTACGCAAGTTATTTTTGAAAAACCGAGGGGGGTGACACCCACCCCCCTCTACACTGGCAAGGATTAACTTTAATGTCATGACTGCCAGAGCTAATGCGTTATACCCAGCTTTTGAAAGAAACACCACCAAACTTGCCGGCTTTGAACGTTATGTCCATCATCGAGTTCGTACAAAGTTCGGAGAACCGTGTCCGTGTGGGTACAGAGTTGAGGAGCAAGAAACTGGAAAGGTAAGAGGGAGGCATTTATTTCCCTGTTTAACTCATCATGTCTCATGATGGATGTTTTTTTTCCTTGAACTCTGTGTCCTATATTTCAAGACATTTTACCAGTCTATCATGATATAACATGTCATCGATCATCATTATTATACAAACAAATATGTCATCGATCTTATTTGACACGCAACGCAATAAAGCATGACCTCAGAACCAGGTCTGGCAAGCGTAAAATCGCCCAACGTCACCGTCGTGTTTCTGCCAGAATTGTACTCATAAATTGCTATGGTCCTGACGTCACAAACAGAGCGTCTTAAAATGAAAACAGCAACTTCATTGCAGATTTTGAGAAGGAAGTCGGTCTCAGATCTGTGACAGACGTATATCGTAAAATCGATAAAAATACGTAGATTTTTAACGCATAAATCCCAAAAACCAGTCCCCAACCCCATTGATGTCGGAAGGGGCAAGCAAAGTTTGGTGACGCTGCTAGCGTTATTTTGATAAATGTCGACCACAAAGGGGAGGGGGGGGGGGGTTGTTTCGGTCGCCCCAGTTTCGGGGCGCGGGTTTAAGTCGACTTTCCACTGAACCAATTCCCACTTGTACGCTCAGATAGCTATTTGGATCAGTATTTCTTTGAAACACGTCGGACCTCTAAATTATTATCATAATCTCCCCGGTATTAACATTCATTTTAAGAGATGAATAACATTCACCTGGATGGGAAGTTTCCACATGAGCAGTAGCACGTATCATCACTTGAAAGTAAAATAAAAGCGCTATATTATTACCAGTAAGACGCCGTGGTCGGCGATTAACGAGCGAGCGCGCTCTTCGTAAATGTTAACCGAAGGTTGTTGTTTTAAACGGGGTTTCCTGTATAGTGAACTCGCCAATCGGGGGTGAATTCTGGACGTAGCATGCTTCTTAGTAAAATTACTTGAAAAATTATTGATACTATTGAAAGCATTGCCAACGCGACTTACACGGACAATTGAACGTAATCGGCCCTGCCGTCCCGAGATAAAGAAAATGGGTGTGCACGTGCGCACGTGCAATGAAATATCTACAGACGAACTATACTTCAACCTACGCCTTGATGGGTAACGCAGCTCCTGTTTCACTTAATAGCTCAGAAATCTAAAAACATTTCGACGATCGCACCACTTGTATAATAATTGTCACATTCGAAGATCACCCCCATAAATTCTACTACTGGTAGGGTTTTGTAGATATTGGTTAAGTCAACGGCCGATCCACTCGGGAATGTCAAGCATTCTGGCGGGGGTACTCCATTGATCAGGATTCTGGGTGGTAAGCATTGCTAGATGGCAGCACCATAGCCCCACGTTGTTATAGGAAGAAGTGGCCACATTGCCTCCCATAAACTTGAATGCCTGTGAAATAGTAAATATTTTTTTAAAAAATGCAAATGATGTGAATATATTTAACAAAAAACAACATATACAATAATTGAAATGACAAAAAAGATGAAATGTTCGGCGGTAGTGCCAAGGAACAAATGACGTCATTCCGTAGATCGTAGATTTAGTGAAACACGATCTACGAAATGACCTCGTATGGATTCCTGCCAGATTGGTCAATATTCTACGATCTACTCCTCCGGAGCATATCGTAGATTTGGTGCAACCGGGCTAAGGTCCTACCGCTCTGCGACATCTTAGTTTTGTCAGAAAGCTGGTTTTGCTATATGCCGTACTGGGACGGGAACGGCGGTAACTCCCAGGAGTATGACATCGTCACTGCCAAACTCGACGCGACCATCGCTGCGCCGCGGCCCTCTGCCCCGTCGTCGTGACTGGAGACTTCAACTGTGCCCGGCCGCAGATGCCAGCAGCGACGCGCCCGCCGCAGTGGCATCGGCTTCGCGGCTTCACCCGGCACAGCGTCACCATGCAGGACCTGCTGGACCACAACGCGCTGGCCGTAGCGGAGTTCCTGTTCCCCTAGCCGGTGGACTTCACCTACGCGCGCGGCGACTGCCGGAGTCACATTGACCACATCGCTGTGCCGTGTGCTCTGCTCCCGTGTGTAACTGGTTGCCAGATTCTGCCCCAGCACCCCGAGAAGCGGTAACCCGCACCTACCGCTCGTCTGCCGGGTGTCGGTGGCTGCTGCGGCGCCGACGGGGACGGCGAGCACCGCCGCCGGCCGGGTCGCCCCGCCCCCAGCGCCGAGGTGCTTTGCTGGGACTGCGCCGACAGAGTTAAGGTTTACAGGCAGACGCTGGTCGGCCTGCTCGATAATCAGCTGCCTGTATGCGGTGACTCACTCGACGCGCTGAACGCCACCATAACTCGTTGTCTGCTTGCAGCGGCCAGGGCAGCCGGCTGCGCCAAGCAGCGGCGTCAGCCAAAGCCATGGTGTACGCCCGCCACGGCGGCCGCGCGCAACCGCGTTCGCTTTTGGCTGACCTCTGGACCAGTTGTGGCCGACCGCTCGACTCCGCCGTCCACTGCTGCTACCAGGCCGCACGACGGGAGTACCGGAGGGCGCGGCGGGCGGCGGCTCTGGCCCCCGTGCAGCAGGAAGCCCGACTGCTACACCGACTGCGGCGCGATGGCGACGTCAACGGCTTCTGGCGCCGGGTCCAGCGCGCCCGCCGCGGCCCACTACCTACTGGGACAGCTCGCACGGCCTCCGAGTTCGGCAGCCACTTTGAGGCGGTGCACCAGGACGACTCCATACTGCTGGACGCAGAGCAGTCACAGCTTGCCGCCGCAGTTGAGGCAAGAGTGCGGCAATGCCGGGCGGTGGCCGGTCCTCGCACTGTCACTCCAGGCCAAGTTGCCGGCCTGCTCCGTCGCCTTCACCTGGGCAAGGTGCCGGGCGTGGATGGCGTGACAGCGGAGCACTTGCTACACGGCTGCTCGCCCACCTTGCTGGCCGCCCTGGCCCGGCTCCTGTCGGCGTGCTTCACTGCCTGCGAAGTGCCGGCCACCTTCTCGGAGAGCGTCGTCGTGCCACTGCTGAAGAAATCGCAACTCGATCCCAACCACCTGGACAATTACCGGCCGATCAGCCTGACGACGTTTGCCTCCAAGCTGCTGGAGATGCTGGTCCTGGATGAGCTGGAGGCCAACTTTACGCCCCACGAGCTCCAGCTCGGGTTTACCTTGCAACGTGGCACCACCGAGGCTTCAATTCTGGCCAGCGAGTCCATCCAGTGGAACCGGCACCGCGGTCTGCCCGTCTACGCAGCGAATCTGGACGCTAGGAAATGCTTTGATAAGATCTGGCACGACGGCCTCTTCAAGCGCCTAGCCGCCCACCTCTGCCCAAGCTCATGGCTGCTGATGCTGACGTGGTACCGTCGGCTCACGGCCCACGTGGCGTTTGGTGGCGCCACATCCGGCACCTTCCGCGTCTGTCGGGGCACTCGGCAGGGCGCCATTCTGTCGCCGATCTTCGCCAACGCCTACTTGCACCCGCTCGTGGCGGCACTGGACGAGAGCGGCCTCGGTGCATATCTCTACGGACACCACGCGCCAGCCATCTGCCACGCCGACGACCTGCTGCTGCTTTCCACCAGCGTCAAGAACCTCGGCGCCATGTTGCAGCTGGTCGGTGACTGCGCAGCGCTGGAGGCTCGAGTTCGTATGGAGTATTCTCGGTTGGCGATTATTTCAAATAAACAAATAAACAAATAACCGTAAAAGAAAACCCCACAGGTATGTTTGTGATGAACCCACAGACATAAGGGATATATTTTTGTAATTTTAGTAAGGCACACATTTTTGGTGAAAACACAATGAGACAGTGATAGATTTTCCGTTTTCTTCTTCGATTGAAAATGTTGATTTTTAAATTAATATTTTCGTTAATTATTTTGTTACATAGAAAGTAGCATTGTCTCGTTTACATTAGATAGGTACTATAAGATATTGCGAAAAAATATATTTAATCCGCCATGTCGGTTAGATAGCGAGAAGAGAGTAAATTCCAGCAAAACAATAAAAAGAACATAATTTTTCGGACCAAACCAAATTCTAAAAATACAAATTTCCAACAAGATTGCTTGGGATGGGTCGGGGTGATTTTTTCTTGTCAAACAGTTTTTGCTCCTTTGACGGACCAAATATTGGCGAAATGCGTGCAGAAAACGATCCTTGTTATTAATTTATAAAGGATATTTTGTTTTCTGCCATCTATTGTTCAGTCTTGTCGACAGTTGTTTCGATACTGTACGTTGAAAAAAAATCCTTAAATTCGGCCAAAAACGGATCTCAGTTCTTTACTAAAAGAACAACACAAATAAGCTTCCAAGTTGCACGGTGTTAAAACATTACAATCCTGAGGATAAATTTCGGGAAGAGGTTTAGAGTGTCAACGAAGAAGTAACCGTCAAGCATAGCTCATCGAATCGGTGTGTTCTTCACTTCCCAAGCAAACAGCCTCCTGGAAGGAAGCCGTGTAGCGAATGGGCTGCTTGGGAAGTGGAGAACAAACATGTCCGATGAACATTTTAATTGCCATGTAACTGTGTTGGTAACTTATTCAAGGACACCCTGAACATCTTCCTGAAGATTACTCTCCGGATTTTGGTGTTCATGGAAGCACAATGACACATTTTTTTCTTCAAATTTGTCCCACTGAAGGGTGAGTTTATTTCACAACAACTCACAAACCAGCAGAGAGTTAACATTAACAGTTACATTCGGCGTGTACGCTCACGTCCCATGCAGTCAAGCAATGACTTGAGCAAAACGCAGAAATTACACGTAACGACCGGACACATTACACACACCCATCACCTTGCGGTCGCAGCACACATCGCAAGCCCGAGTCAGAAGGCTGCGATCCTAAAGCCTAGTACAAGCGCTGAAATCAAGTGTATGTAAAAAAACGGACAAAAATAGTCTGCCTCTATGTGTATGTGTGTGTATGTGTGTGTGTGTGTGTGTGTGTGTGTGTGTGTGTGTGTGTGTGTGTGTCTGTGTGTGTGTCTAGAGATGTAATCGCCCTTGCGTGTCCATCAGGTGCCGTTCAGTTGCACCGCGGCTGACGTTACCATTTCATTATTCGAAAAACGCCGCCGCGCAAAAACGGAAAACCCCCGGGACCAATTATGTCCGGACGCCGAATGTTTGTGGTTCTCGCCGTCCGTCCAGACGGGCTGACGGTCGTCCAGCGGACGCCGTTAACCTGGCGGGGTCGCTGTTACCCGCCGTTAACCCAGCAAGGTCGCCATTAGGGCGCAGGGGAACGCTCCGCGAGCCGTCTGGCCGGCAACGGCCGCAACCAGTGACACGCACAGCCATTAACTTCACCTCGGAATATTTTATGCAGATTTTGGCAAGAAAATGGCTTGTGGCATGCAAATAAGACCGAAGGCAGATTGCTTTTGAATTTTCATGTTTTGAGGATCCCATAGACCCGGACTGCGTTGGCGCCCGCTCGACGCTGGCGAGTGCCGCTCGATGGTTGGTAGTGGCTCGCGATGGCTGGCGGAGGCGCGCGGTGGCTGGCGGAGGCGCGCGGTGACCGGCGGTGGCGCGCGGTGGGGTACCGGCTACCGTTAGGAGTTCTGAGAGACCCACTCCGGTCGGCTGTTACCGTTTCTCCCGTGCGGAGGTATGCCCGGTCGGAAACGACTCGCCGCACGGAGATAGGTCGGCCATTTCTCATAATTTGCCGCTATGGTCCGCGTGCTGGCCGGAGCCAATGACACGGTCGCGCTCCAAATTACTTTAATTCCTCGTGATGTATTACACACATTCCAATATAATAGCGGCGCCAGGGGCGGCCGGCGACGAAACTACGGCCGACCGGGCGGCTCTGTAGCCGAAAGCAGCACGCTGCTGCGGCGAATCTGTCTCTGATCGTGGTAATCTCACAGCTTCAATCCTTTCTAATCTGCGACAAAGTGGCGCTCGGCGGGTGAGCCGCCCGCCCACAGCGCAGTTCACTCGGTTTCGCCTGGAGTGTAAGTTTCACACCCCTCGACCGCAGACATTTCGACAGAAAACCAACAGTTTTTTCCAGCACGAAAATCACAGCCCACGTCAGTCCGAGCGCAAGTTATTGAACACCGTTTTGCCAAGCAAACGGCCGCGAGTTTTTTCGGAAGCCGATCTGTCTGCGCGCAGTGTCAAAACGTGCCCCGCAGTTGAATCTGTGAGGGGATAATGGGTTAATGCCACCCTGCTGACTTCATCCGCCCTAATAACGATAATTCCTGATCAGCCGTCGTCAGCAGTTGTCCAATTAAAACGAGCTCTCGTATTTTATATGACGACCCGGGCCTAGATTCAGCTGCGCTCGGCCGCGCCGTCGGCGGCCGCGATATTCGAGGCAAATTGCCGGCCGGCGGCACCGCACGCGCCAGACTCAGTGCCGTGCACAGCGTGCCGCGTGCACCGTCTGTGCACAGGCTGTGCACGGCTTTACACGGCTGTGCACGGCTCCAGCTGTGCGGCAAATGACCGATCGCAGCTTGTGGCGGCGACCACCGCGGCAGCTGGCCTCCACACCACCGCCGCCGCCGCCACC
>JARFNZ010123733.1:0-11976 GCA_031763405.1 Balanus nubilus
TATATATGTCTTTAAATTTGAAGCAACCACTGCCTCAACAACTTGGTGCCTCAATGCCTCAAGGTCTCCACGAAAGTGACAGCACCTCTCTGAATCTTCCAGCATGCAAGAGGCTCTGATCTACGTGCCCCATATTCCCTAACAGGGAATTATTTACCTATGTACGTGGGAATTCAGTTCCTACCTGAGGATTCACTCCTGTATGTAACAGTTCCTACCTAAGGAATCGCTCCTGATCCTGCCTGTGTCAGTTCTTACCTGAGGAGTCGCTCCTAGTTCTCTCCAGCTCCTCGTCGTCCTTGAGCACCTGGAGAGACTGGAACAGCGCCAGGCTCTGGGTCCGCTGCGGGTCCTCGGCAGTCCGGTTCTCGGAGGGTCCTCCGGCCGTGTCCAGCTGGGGAACGGAGCGCTTCCCACGCCGCCAATGGCACGGCTGCGTCTGTGGACGTCACAAGGACGGAGAGGAGGAGCACGACCGTCAGACGTGGTCAGCATCGGCAGATGAGTCGTCAGACGTGGCAATTGATTGCAAAAGCGGCCACAAATCTTTCGGTATTATTGTTTTACCAAAGGAGAAATGAAGCTGCATGGTTCTAGCTTACTATTCTAGTAAAAGGAGAACATTTTTGAAGCTAAAAACCAATTCGAGAAATATAACGTTATCAAAGTAATTTGTGTTGCGTAAGTCAGATTCTTTTAGCCTTCAGAAATGCGACGATAAAACTTGTGCTCTTCCAGATGCTTTTGTATTCCATAACGTATAACGCAGGGATACAGTTCAAGGAGCCCCATGAGAAACTTCGTATGATATTTTTAGTCAAACTAGTCTGGACTCTGGAGTGTATGTACTGTGCGGTTGGTGTCTGTGGTGCCGACGTACCGGGCAGGCGCCGTGACACATGCGGACGTCGCACTCGATGTAGAGCGCCGGACTGCCCGTGAAGCGGAACGTCTTCATGTAGGCGTACACCTGCGTTTCGAACACGCCGTCCTCAGAGAACGTCCCCTGGAACGGGCTGATGAGCTTCTCGTCCACCGGGCACCTGCCGGCAGAAGCGGGCAGTGTTAGTACATCGTCCTGCCGCCAGGTCCAGACATGGCGCTGGCATCGGTCGCGCTCCGCCGCGCTCAGCGGCACTGCTGGGAATGCAGCAGCGGGTAGTGACGTGCCTGAGGTGCGCAATCGCACCCTCCAGGCACCGGTGCGGCAGCCGGCGCCGGATGCGTTTAATGTACACCACAGCCGGGTTCATCGCCGGCGGGCGGTGACGTTATGACGGCATCGTGTCATAATCGACATGCCGGAGCGCCAGCCAAGACGTCGACATGAACGAGGCGTTCGACACTTACCCTTTATGGTCGACCAAGGAGATTTTCTTGTCGGCTCCGTTGTGGGCGTAGCAGTCGCTAACGACGATATCAAAGCCGTCTGTGGGGTAACGGACAGGCGGTTTGTCAGCAGTCAACCAAAATGATCGTGTCCTCGTCAAACGGGCTCAGGTTGTTTGAAATTGTGATGGCGGTCGTGTAAAACATGGTGGTGGTCGTGGAGCGAACAGGACAATTTTGATACACAAAATTATCTGTTCAAATATTCACACACATATTCATGACTATTCATGATATTCATGACTCACATATATTAATGATTCATAATAAACGTACATTGGGCAGTTGTAAGTCAAATATGATAAAGGTTGGAATACAGCGAAAGAAAAAGGCAAACACAGGCTGATCATGCGACTGGTTTTATATATTGCATCAGGTGATGTTCTGTCCCATTCTTCACATTATGATAATATTAGTGTTGCATTGCTTCAAAGGTGTCTGACATTTTAAGTTGTTGGCTGTCTGTTGCCGCATCACGTTCTCTCACACTTGGTCCTTTTAAATTTATGAGGTTATCTAGCACCTTTGTTACGGTGCGTAGCTTCGCCGGTAAACCACAGAAGAAGTGTTTTGTATTTAACATCATCCGCATATTTAGTGCATACCGTGTCATCATCCCAAAAAGCTTAGCAATAAACTCGGCCGAATTTCATCTGTGCAATCTAAAAACATGATTTATTACGGTTTACATCGGGCCGACTTGCACGGTGTCACGCCAGTGAGGGACCGTTATGTCAGTGCTCCGTCGACCCCGCCGCTGCTGGAGGCGACCACGGAGCGTGACCGTGCCACACGCCAACCAGCCGTCCCCCGAGCCGTGTTACACAGTCTCCTGAGCCTCCGGGACGTATCACCCCACTGGGAGACGTATCACCCCAAGGGGAGGACAATCACGCCACTGGAGGACGTATCACATCACTGGAAGACGTATCACCCCACTGGGAGACGTATCACGCCACTGGGAGACGCATCACACCACTGGGCGACGTATCACGCCACTGGGAGACGTATCACGCCACTGGGAGACGTATCACGCCACTGAGAGACGTATCACGCCACTGGGAGACGTATCACTCCACTGGGAGACGTATCACGCCACTGGAAGACGTATCACCCCACTGGGAGACGTAGCGTGCCACTGGGAGAAATCACGCCACTGGAAGACGTATCACCCCACTGGGAGGACAATCACGCCACTGGGAGACGTATCACCCCACTGGGAGACGTATCATGCCACTGGGCGACGTATCACGCCACTGGGAGACGTATCACGCCACTGGGAGACGTACCACACCACTGGGAGACGTATCACGCCACTGGGCGACGTATCACGCCACTGGGAGACGTATCACGCCACTGGGAGACGTATCACACCACTGGGCGACATATCACGCCACTGGGAGACGTATCACCCTACTGGGAGACGTATCTTGCCACTGAGAGACGCATCACATCACTGAGAGATGCATCACACCACTGGGAGACGCATCACACCACTGGTAGATGTACGAGGTGTCCTTGTATTACACTCCACTGAGAGACATTGCTCCACTATGACGCCACTGGGAGACGTTTCATCCCACTTTGCCGGCTATACGGACACGGAACCGAATCACCGACACCCACCGCAGAAGATTTTCACATTTACAAGGAAACCCTTCCGATGACGGGAACAGGAGGTTCGGGGGAATACAGCAAAGAATGCGTTTTTTTTATTTCTGTCCAGGTGGCATGTATACTGACCGAGTCAGCACATGGGCCGTGGCAAGATGTGCTCCTCGAAAGTTTCAGAGCACCTCATTCGAGGTTCCACATCAATAACCAACAAGCTTATTCACACAGTGATCATATCATGATTTATATTTTTTTTAACTAACCGTATTTGTGCACTATGCAGTGTGTAAAACTCATCGATAGTGTTTCACACCTCAGTGTTATAATGTTATCTCAGCCTTGCGCGTGCTGCTTACCGTACTGGCTGCGCATGTAGATGATGAGTGTGAGCGGATCACCGACCCGGACCGGACCCGTGATCCGGTTACCGGTGGTGCCGTATCCGTACCGGATCTCCATGTAGCACTCGGGCGGGCTCAGCGTAAACACCACCGGGTTACCCGTCTGGGTTCTGTGGGATGAACACCAACGGGTTACCTGTCTGGGTTCTGTGAAACGGGGCGCCGGACGCCCGGGAAAGTCAATGAATATTTCGCATTCTGAAAAGGCTACAGATTACGATCACGTAAGATGCTGTCACGCTGACGTAACCGTTCCGTGGCGCTTCAGCTACTCCAGAGAAAAATAGGATTCCCGGTGCTGTCTGGGTCAGCTATGTCAGTTTTTCTACCCCGCAGCAACAGGAAACAAATATGGAAGCAGAGTGGCGTTGCGCCGTGACACTCCATGTGGGTGCGTGCCGACCTGGCGTAGTTTTTAGGAGCAGTAACGGTACGTTATGCAGACGTCTGAGGCACCGTGTCGGCATGGGTAATTCTAACCTGCCGTGCAGAGACTGCAAGTGTTGTGCATACGATGAGCTCGCTCCCTTGAGATTGCTCGTGGCATGTGCGTTATGGCACAGCCAATCGGTACATATGCGTTATACACCGATTGGTTGTGAATTTGATGGATGTTCAGTGGTCTAAAAATCTATTTGAATTCCTGTGGGATATTTCCAACAACACACAATGCATTTCAACTGTCTGAATCATACATATGACAGTCCTAATAAAAATGGCGCTACTCTTTGTGGCGCAAGTAAACCTTTCACAAAAGATTTTAAGCAGATGGCACGGCACATGTTTGTATGTGAGTAACTGGCACTCTGGTGACTGGGTGCCAGTACCCTCCCCTCAACTTAGACATAGAGAGAGCCACGGCAGCTTTACTCACTCCACGTCCAGGAAGGGGAAGGTGACCGTCTTCCAGATGTCGTAGCCGTACTCGCAGGTCACCTTGAAGTGCTCGTCCCACTCCTCCTCGATCATGGCGTTGTACTGCACGGACACCGTGTTCCACATGAAGTTCTTCTGCAGGGCATAGGGTGGGGAACGTTAGAGGTGGGCAACAGCACGAGAATAATAGCTGAGAGAGGTGTCGAACTAGAGACAATTAACGACTCTCAAGGGCAGAATCACGCCTGCGGGGCTTATTTTTACAGAACTAACACTTCACTTGATACGTGGAGCTTCGCGCTGCTGTTTGCCTGTTTGGTATTTCAAGATACCCCGCCGCGAGTAGGTCCTAAAGCAAGGAGGCCATAGGCCGTGATATCATTGCGCCAGTACAGCTATGCTTCGTTAGACACATAAGCATTCCGATAACAAGCAAATTCCTTTCCATGAGTATTTGAAACACCCTTGGGTTTTACATTTTCCGCTTAGATGCATTCTCAGGCATAGCGTAAATTAATCGCGCTTTAATTTCTGCGCCGGAAGTCAGAGTGTTCCGTTTTCTCATGGGCCCTTGCCGGAAGCCATACATCCCCTTACTACTTCACACGTTGCACTAGTTCGTTCACCTACCACTTCCATGTTTGACTATTCACTCGACAAGTGCTGAGAAAATGATAATGGCGATGGTCGACGGGACCATTTCCTGGGGTAGTGTGAAAATACGAACCAACTCGCCCTTTGTCGCAGCGTAAATTTATAATTGTCATGAGTTGCTAACCGAATCAAAGGCTGTTAGCAACTCCTAGAAACTCATGCTAACCGATGCGAAGTCTAGCAGTTTGTATATACCTGAGCATAATAAAGCTGCAAGTGTTTTCATGGTGTGATTCAAGGGAGGAACTTCCGCACCGGCTTTAGTCGTAAAAATACTATCGGTAAATAAACGTTTGTAGAGCTGTTGTTCAGCTGTGGTGAGGTTCAAACGTGGCTCCTATTGAATATTCGTTTATTTGGGATCGAAAATGGAAGCTACTTATGAACAGTAGCTGACTGAGGACTGTTGCAGACGCAGGACAATGTCTCCCCTCGTGAGCCAGTGTTCCGGGCTTTCCACCCAGGAAACATCCATCACCAGGGCCAAATTGGCCAACGCTTGTAACATCCCATCAGTGCCCTATTCAGTACTGTTATTTGAAAAGAAGGTGCAGTAAAACCGGACATGACAACTGACATTACGAATGTAGAATCATGTAATCATGCATCACGCAAAGAGTACACTATGAATCCTTTCAATCAAAGCTGTCTGAATGTCTTTTAATAGGACGTAAAATGTTCTAAAATAACGCTTTAGAACCCATCAAGGTAGTGAGAAAAAAAATAACGAAAAGAGGACAAGTATAATTAGTGGAAAACGGGGTATTTTCGACCTCATCTTGTGAGTGCTCACCCCGGCGAGGTCGCGTCCTTGCACCTCCACGTCCCTCTGGTTGTTGCCGCCCAGGGTTCCGCAGCGGTTCAGCTGGATCAGAAACTCGTACACGTTCCGGCCGGTGCCGTTGATGTAAATGCAGCCCGGGTCGTACGCGTAACCTGCAGTAAAAAGACGAGGGTGACGGTAACGATGTTATCGTGTGCGACAGCGTCGGCCAGGACGTCATCCTCTACGGCTGTGTCCGTTACAACGTTATGTTGTACGACGGTACCAGTTACGGCTTTATGCGGTACGACAGTGTTGGTCTCGACGTTGCGTCGCACGATAGTGTCGGTGACGACATTATGTTGTACAAGCGTTGGGCATGGGTCTACGACATCTTACCTACTGTACGGCTGTGCTGATAACTATGTTATGTTATTCGATGGCACCTATCACGACGGGTACACTGTAACTTTGTGGCCTGTCGCGAATGGAGAAATGGTTCCTCTACATCCCGTGATGTAATTATTGCGACGCGCTGTCAAAAGATCACCATCCATCTCAATTACGTCCCCAATTAGCAGCGGGCGGACGTGCCATCCGCGTCATCCTCCCGCGTCGGAGCCAGCGGACTGTGGCGCGGCCAAACTATAGCAGAACCCTGTATTAGGGACTCAGTACATGGCATGCCCCCAAACAAAAACCCCGACACTGAGTCAGCCCGGCTGGATGGCGGCCGGGGCCCGCGGCGGAAGAGCCTCCACTCGACATTCATCCACGCGATAATCACGGCTTCCCGACACGAGCGACTCGCATTACAGCTGCTCGCGGCCGCCCACCATGAAACGACGCCCACCAGAGCTCAGCGGCCGTGGCGGGGCGGGGCGGGGGGGGGGAGCGACCACCGCCGGGTGCGCCGCCCGCCGCCGGCGCCCGATTCGGCGCAGGTGCGCGGAGTCGGCGCGCGTCTGCACCGGAAAATAACGGCCGACGTGTCGTCTCGCCGGCGGCCCGTGACTGGCCAGGAGGTGACGTGCGGCGGCCCCGCCCGTCGAGACGGCACGCGCCGCCGTAACAGCCGTGAGCAGAGCCGAGTCGGTATCTGCTGCTGCTCTGTCTCGGCCGGCCGCGGCCGGCGGCGGGATATGACTCAAAGATCCACTCAGCTGCGGAGGACGCCGACCGCGATCTGACTCATCAGGGATCATGATCTTGTTCAGGAGAGATCACCAGCAAAAAACGGGATCTTACATAGGAGCATGTGCGACGGGAGTAGGGTTCGTGGGTTACCGTCCCATCGTTCCTGGATTTTAGCATTACATGCGCATGAAATAGTTGGTACTGGCGCCGCCCTCGCATAGCAGGGGTTACTCCCCCGTCATGCTATAAGTTTGCATTGACCTTGAACGCCTGAACGGCGATTGGCTGATGCTAACGATCACGGGTAATGTCTGTGGCAGGCACGGCGGGCAGCTGGGCAGAGTGTCGTGACCGGGCAGAGCTGCAGTCCGGCGAGGCGGCACGCGCTGCCTCTCTACCCGGCCACCCCTGCAGCGTGCCGCCCCACCGGGCTGCTGCAGCCAGAGGTGGCCGGCGCTGCCTCTCTACCCGGCCACCCCTGCAGTGTGCCGCCCCACCGGGCTGCTGCAGCCAGAGGTGGCCGGCGCTGCCTCTCTACCCGGCCACCCCTGCAGCGTGCCGCCCCACCGGACTGCTGCAGCCAGAGGTGGCCGGCGCTGGTGTGAGCTGGAGCTCCGCCCCCTCTGGTGACGACTCAGAGGGCGTAGGTCGCTCCATCACCCGGCGGTCTGTAACGCACCCCACTAATGGTGAAGCACGACACTCGGCAGCCGTAGCGACTCGTGGAGTAAATTACCCCTTCCGCAGGAAATGCACATGCGTGCCCATGCCACGTTGCAGTTCTAAGTTGCTGGCGAGATTGAGTTAGGGTTGTTGAACTCGATTGCACCACGGCTGGGTTTACTGGTCTCACTTCTGTTCGTTCCTACGGATAGATACAGGGCTATGTATAGGTTCTCACTTCCGTATTTATTGGGGGTAATAATTGCATAGTAAATATGTTGCAAAATACTTTTCTCCTACTTATCAACATGCTTTTACACATGCCTACTTGTACGCATACTTGTACGGCCTTATTTTGCATCTGACGCATGGGAAGTGTTACCGTATTTCGAAATTCCGTTTGAGAAGTTGGCTAATAAGGTATCCTTTTATGTACTTTAGGTTTTATTATTTACCCAGTACTGTATCAAATCACTCAACAAGTCCTGGTCTTATTTTGGTTTGAAGTCAAAAGGTGTTGTACAGCTGCACGCTCCCCTCCCTTTCCAATCGGTGTGTTCACCAGAGCGTGACAAGGTAGGATGGTTCCGCTCCGATTCATCCGCTGACTAAGTTGTCAGCAGTGCCACGCCCCAGCCCCTGACATGATCCTGCCATGTCTGTATCGTCATCCCTTCCCCGGCCCTCTCCTCCTCCTCCTCCCCTGATTCCAGTGCTCGGACCCCGCCGGCTGGTCCGGCCAGGGACCACCTGGGCCTGGCCGGGGACGACACCCGGTACCCTGTCTCCGGAACCTGACCTGACCTGACCTGACCTGACCTGACCTGACCTGACCTGACCTGACCTGACTTGACCTGACTTGACCTGACTTGACCTGACTTGACCTGACCTGATCCTACCCGACCTCACCTGACCTTCCCACCTGAGCTGACCTGACCCGAGCGTCCCACCGTGACCCGCTCCAGCCCTGTCTGACAGTAGACGGCCGTCGGCGGCGGCGGCGGCGGTGGTGAGCCTGTGCCATGGCCCGTGTCCCGTGGTCCATTGTTGCACGGTTGACGGAGCCGGACAGCGGCTCGCAGCTGCCGACTCTGACGACACAGCTGACGGGACGCCTGCCGAGATGGGCCCCACGGCCTGCAGCCACCACTGACACAGTTCCCGGCCGGGCCGGGGTCAGCGGCTCGGCCGTCCGACCGGCACACTGGTGTACAGGTCTGTACATAACTTCCCCATGGTGCGTGGTTAACATAGACAATTCGTGCACGCTGCAGCCAGGAAAGTAATCTCGTAATGACTGTCGTGGAATGGCTGTGGTGTACCAGGGAACTTCTACAAGGAGCTGCTAGCGATTTCAAAATTAAATAAATTCGGTTATCCACATGAAATGTCAAAAATGAATTGAATGACGATTATTAGTTGTTTCCATATTTCAAACGCTAATTCTACTTTGATTTCAAAGAAGGTAATTCTATTTTTCTAAAGAGCCGGCCACTCGCTCCCTGGACCAAGTAGGTCATTTTACTGGTATCAATCATTAATAAAATGTCACTTCGCTATAGTATAGTATTTGTAGTACGAAAAGGTATGCACAGTACAATCTCTGGTCATATTACCTTGCAGTTTGTTAAAGTGTTTATATTAGCGGGTGCTATCACAGTCTCCAGCCAGTCAGGCTGCTGCTGCGTGCGTTCCTGCAGTCTCCAGGATATGGTGTCACTGTGTCATGCACTACTGCAGTCTCCAGCCTGTAGTGCTACTGTTATGTGCGCTGCTGCAGTCTCCCAGCTCCTGTGCTATTGTCGTGTGAGCTCCTGTAGTTTCTGGAAGGCTTTTCGTCTTACTGGAAGGCTTTTCTACAACAGTAACCTGCAGTCCCCAAGTTCATGACATTCTTGCATATGAGCTATTGTGGTCTTCAGGCAATCCGGGTGTTTCACTGGTTTAGTTTAAAGGCTAGCATTCGTTGTAAATGATAGCGTGTGGAATCTGAGATCCGTCGACAAGTTCCATGAAAGTGCCATTGGGGTGCAAGATCCACTATTTCATTTTGATTATCATGTATGTTGGGAATTTCTCGCCCAGCCAAGCAACTCAGTTGGGAGAGCGCTGGGCTTTGACCACCCGCTAGTGAGAGCTGGAGTTCGAGTCGCTTCGGCGCTCGCTATTTGCTTCTGACTGGGATGGCCTGCGGTCGGTGGGAGCGGCCGCACTCAGGCCAGTTGACTTCAGTGAGCGGGGCGGGCCGTGTCCGGCTACGTTCCGCACGTTAGGCTATCGGTCTAAATTCTGCCGGCTACCTGGAATTCCCGATCGGACGGAAGAGGTCTCAGGACCTACACAACAAGCTTCGCTTAGCGACCGTTCTGATCTCGCAAATCCGCCCATTCATTAGGTTTATACTAATTTATAAAAAAAAAAATAGAGCAGTCATTGAATTGGTTGAGAGATCTGCTCTGCATTAGAAAACAAACTTGAAGGTAAAGCTCATTTCCATCAACATGGTGTCGATTGACTTCCGTTACAACTATTATTGAAGCGCTTTATATCCAATGGTTATCCTAGTAGGTACAAGCATTCCCTAGGTCGTTTAATCCAATGTGGGAGACTTTGTTATCAGTCAGCGGTAAAAGACGTGTCCATGCCCAAACATCAGTTATGAGGTTCGGTCTCTAATCTGAGCATGATCCAGTCCAGTGACGTCATAAGGTTCAATTCCGCGACGTCTTACACTGGATCGTCGACCAACTCGAACTCCCATGGAGCCTGCACGACCGAGAGTTGTTGTGCTGTGTGAGAGCTCGTAGTGTTGTGTGTTATTGTGAGAGTTGTCAGAACTTGCCATGAAAAGGTCACCACAGCCAACGAGCCACGAGGTAGAAATACCAATAAAACGCTGTCCCGGGGTGAAGTGATGCCTTTTGTAGTACGCTCGCAAGCTTGTTAGAAAAAAAGTGGGACAGGTATGAACAATAAACTCAGTCATACAGATTCATTTGTTCCTTAAATTATCTTCCGAAATTTATGAGGCGCAGCTCTTGCTCCTTATTTGCCCTCTGAACTAAGAAGTATGCGTCTGTGTGGTTGATGCTCCGGCAGTTAACTATGCTGATATAGTGTCATAAACTGTGTTGTTATACCCTGGCGGGGAGGCTTAGTAATAGCGTCATTACCTGTTGCTATCCCGCCCGCAGTCTCCCTAGTAATAACGGACGGGTGTAACAGCACCAATTTATGGCTACCTTCACAGTGCCTACACAAGTCCTAACCGGTATGTATCGCTTACTCCTATGAGCACTGATAGGTCGTATAGCGGGAACCGACTGTTATGTTTGGACTGAGTGGTATCGTGTGTCTGGGACATCTAACATGTGAGGGGAAGGAGTGATGAGTACCATGTATTGAATGCTTTAAGGGACATTGTCACCTCTTACGGTTATGTAAACAACGGTTAAAATCAACGCAACAAATTTTGTGTCACTGATGGTAAGGCTCAAACGTGCAACTACTTCACCTAACAAGAGATATTAGAAATTATTTTTGACCCACTTCCAACTACTCCAAGTACTGCGTGATTATGATACGCTCTATTTCAGCATGATGGCCACCACCGTAAATATTGCATGAAACTTGGCGTAGTTAAGTTCATTAAATCAAAGTTGTTTATTAAAGAAAATTATTAAAATAAACTGTGTATCAAATTAAATTAAAGTTTCTCAAAATAAAAACAATTAAGTTCATATAAAAATAAAGAAGTTCATGACGGCACGTTCTGCTATACGGTTTGTTTACATTTATTCTGCGTTGCCAAACAGAATATTCAAATTCGCGGCAGAGCATGGACCAAAGTCGGACGAAATCCCGAGACACAGTAAATGGTATTGTGTACTCAACTTAGCCATAGCATCTGGGAATCGTGTTGATTCATATTTTCGAAAGACAGAGAGAGGAGAGGACTGTGTCTGGCTAAAATAATATATGATAATATAACTTCGAACAGAAAACCCGATGATAATATTGTTTTGTTGGTACACTTCCAAATCTTAATTAAATTTATCTTTCAAATGTCGTGTAGTCATGGCGCGATTCCAGTATTTCGAGAGTCGGTTAGGTTAGGAAAATTACCTACGGTTTTACTAAAACTAGTGCGAAAAGCCAATCTTTGAATGACAATTGCAGAAGATTGAAGGCGAAGTTTTGGAAACGGACTGGGCATGTGTAACAGGGGAAACTGGCTCTATCACATATCAAATTGTGTACTTTAGGTGACAATGTCCCTTTAAAGGGTCATCGTCACCTAAATACAAAATTTGACAGCTGATAGAGCCAGTTTCCCCTGTTAGAACACTCAAGTCCGTTTTAAAAACTTCTCGTTCTATCGTCTGCAATCTTATTTCAAAGTTCGGTTTTTCGCACTAGTTTTAGTAAAACCGTAGGTACTTTTCCTAACCTAACAGACTCTGGAATGACTGGAATCGC